>JAQFVV010012397.1:20792947-21059652 GCA_028023455.1 Epiperipatus broadwayi
ACGTTATAGCAAATTGAAACTGATAGCATTTAATTATCTGGAGTCAAATTAATATGTAACTAAATCAAACATTGTTTTACGAGTAAACCAATACATAAAATCATATAATTATATTAATAGAGATGTATGTGAATGCGAGTACTTTAGATATTGAAATAATAAATCATAAATCATTTATAGATGAGTTTAAATCATTTCAAACAATTCAAATCATCTAACACTTTAAATCATTAAATAATTTGTTTATATCAGTAACTTTTTTATACATCAGATAAATCATTTTGAATCAGTTAATTTATTTTAGACCAGTTAAATCATTTTAAATCAATTAAACCAGGCAAGACTTTAGGGTTTAAATAAAGTTATTACATTTATAATTTAGGCAAGTTTTAGATTGAAATTATAAAAAATAAAATCTACATAAGTTTAATTTACATTAGGATGGCCATTAATTTAAGGTTAAGCTAGCATTTAAATTTGAAATTAGTTGAAGTTTTTAGATTGGAAGGAGCAATTACTGTTGTTTATCTTGATCTTTCTCTTTACTAGCAAGTTCTCTGGATAGCGTGACATCTTTAGGTTTTGGCAGTGGTCAACTCATGTTCCTCCAGCTTATATGGCTGTTCATCGGGAAGAAGGCTAGATTTTGAGCCCACTTACCCCAACATGCTGATTATTCACAAATTATAGTTATAAAATCAATGAATTCTTATTGAGAAGTGCCGAATGTTTTCAAAGATGGCTGCTCATTGCTTTTATATCTTTATCCCCCATCTCCTTCATTATTTTATTTATTAGAAGTATTTTCTTGGCCTATACGATAATCACCAGTTATAGCAGGAGCCTACTGTGTCAAATATTAAATAGGTAAAAGAAAAACTCATTGGCACACTGTAATTTATGCAGTTTTCTAAGTTTTAATCTAAATATAAATTTTAATTAATCTTATACCGGTAAAGATTAATTAAGTTGGCAACACTCTGTCCAAACAAACAAATCTAAGATTTGGAAAAACATTTTGTTATATATGTAACCTGACCATTCTAAATTACCGATATATGCAGAATTATTAGATTTTGAAAATATATAATTTAATAAATATATAAAATTATAGAAAATGTAATGTTTTATCTCTTATTAACATTTATATTCTTGCATATATGTAGTCTAAAGTTACACATACAATTAGCTTTTCATTTAGCAATTATTAACAATCTATATATATCTGCGTATTTTGGCTTCATGAGTATATAAATGAATATTTCTGTAGATATTTAAACATATATGCACACATACATGATTGTATTATTTAGATTTAAATTTATGTGGGATTTCTTAAGATTAATATTAATATATACGAGGGGTTGGTGGTATATATATATATATATATATATATATATATATATATATATATATTAATATATATATATATATATATTCACTAAAATAAAAACTACAAAATTTTAAAAAAATGCCTATATAAAATTAAAGATTAAAATTCTTTGCTATAGCAAGCTTCGGGCATACTCTGCAATCTTGAGTAGCAAATGTTAATATTTAAATATTATCAAACTCTCACACCAGTAACACTTCCACATGAATTAACTACTTTCCATAAATTGTGAATATTAACACAATGACACTGTTTATTCAATAAAAATTGATAGAAATGTGTTTTATAAGTGCTGACTTTTGAGATAATATTTTATATCTAGTTTCTAGAGGCCCAGCCTTCCACTGAGATGAGCCATAAGCTCGAAACCAATTGGTCTGGAAGTAAGAAGTTAACAATAAAGATTTTAAACTTTTTCCCTTTTGGCACTTATAAAAGTAAAGCTTGATTAAAGCTATTGGAAAGCTTCATCTAGTGATAATTTAAATACAAGCTTAAAAGCAAGTTACAAAATTTTTGACTTGTTATATATATATATATATATATATATTGTAACGATATATAAATATGTCGTTACATTAATTTAAAATAAAAAACTTTTAAGTTCCCATATAAAAATAAGTGTATTAAAAATAAAAGTAAAAAAAAAAACTAAAAGCTAAAATTAAAAACGTTTGTTATACAGATGCTAAACTTTAAAAAAAAAAATTTTTAATAAATAAAAAAAAGGTATTTGAATGTATTTTTTGTAAAAAAAGATTTATAAAAGTATTTTAATAAAAAAATAATGTAAGTTAAAATAAAAACAGGTATTAATTAATTCCTGTAATCTATAAATGGAAATGATTGTTTATTAATTATCTAAAAGCTGTTTAATTAAAAAGTCAGATGGAAAGTTAGATAAGAGAAGAAAGGGATTTTAGCTTGACCAATGGAAGCCAAATAAAGGCCCGGACCATAATGAAAAAACAGAACAGTGACATTTTTGTTCATGGAGTCCATAAGAGGACTATAAAAAGAAAAAAAAATATTGAGTTCCAGTCAGAGAGAGTTTTTCCAACTTGATTTGATGACAACGGTAAGATGCACTTGCCGTTCTCTCTCATTTTTTTTTGTTTGTTTTTTTTTAAAAAAAAAAAATGAAAAGACTGTGATACCAGAATGGAACCAGCTAATGCTGCCCCCAGAACATTTTCTTCCAATGGAGAGGCTGTGGGAATTGCCAACGGGAACATGGACTATATGAAATGAACAATTATTAAAATCACTTAAGAACTTTCGTCAAGTTTTATAAATTGATAAACAAGCCAACTTAAAAGTTAAACGGACTCTTATCTGACTTTGTAAGTTTTTAAATCAAATTAATAATGTGTAATTTTATATATGTTTGCGTTTGATAAAAAAAATCATTTCCATTTATTATTTATTGTTTTGATATTTATTGTTTAAATTTTAAATGAGGTAATTTCAAGTTGTTTATAGACGCTTGCATGGATTCGTTTGCGGTTAATTATATTTTGGTTTTCATATTTGATCAAAATATATAGACATTTGATAAATAATGATACCTTACAGTGAGTATCTAAAATGTATTTATTCGGATGTCTTTTAAGTTATTGGTGACAACGCAAGTATCTTATGGTGAATACTATTGGGTTACTTATAAGTTTCCCTCTGCGATTGTCGGTATCAATAATTTTGTATTTTGATCGTGTATGTTTATTTTGAAATGTTTTTAACCGTGGAATCTATGTAATCGATCTATACCCAACATTTTAAACAAATTTTATAAAATGCATTTGTGCGAACGTATCTAAATGTTAAACTTAAGTCGGGCGTGAATGGCTATATAGATTTGCAAAGTTATATTAGGGGAGGGTAATCTTAGGTTATTTGTGTCGTTGTTGAATTGGGTCAATGGATTGGATATATTTGTGTAATTAGTAGATGTAGTATGAGTTTCGCTACGTGCAGAATCGCTGTATACACCGCACCAACACTTTGCCTATGGATGGGATTGTAAGTCGGCAAAAAGGATCACGGTCCCTTCCTATGGAGTTTTTATTTTATTGTTCTTCTTGCTATACAGACGTCATATTCCTGTATTAGACAAGAGTCAATGCTTTCTTAAACTATATTGTTCAGATGTCCATTCCTGACAGTATAGTATCTTTGTGCTGTTGTATTTTCATGCTATATTGAATACATAAATGTATCGGATGGATTGATGCCAGTTTGACTGCGAATTTTAGCCTAGGGTTAAATAGGGATAGAATGTTTTATTTTCAAATGCAGATCTATGTAGTCTATTCATACTTGACAATCTAAAGAAAAAAAAACTAAAATCATTGAAATTTATGTAAATGTAAAAATAAAGAGTAATATAAAAATCTAAAAATGTTAAACCTATTCCTCGAATTTAGAATGATTTTATATGTGCGTAAATAAATATTTTATGTGTAAATTTCTGGCAGTGGCTTTTAATCTTTTATATTTAAGATATAAAATTAAGTTATATTTTATTATCTCTGCTACTCACTGAGCTAGTGACTTGGGCTAACGACCGGAATCAAAAATTAAGAAACAAAAAATTTTTTTGTGGTTTGACTTGCGTATCTGCCTACTTTATAAATTTTTCTAGGTTCAAATGCCTAGATGGCGCCTGTAGTGCAGATTACGTTAAGTCGTCTTCTCCAGATCGTTACAATATATATATTGTACCTATATTGATATAGGCACATATAATTTTTATCTAAAATTATTATTAAAGTAATCGTTCATAAAAGAAAAACATAAAATTAAATGTTGGAGAGTTTATTGCAGCTTGTTTTTGAAAAAGATAAGAATTACATAGTTTTTTTTAGTATTCGTAAAAATATAATTTGAAAAAGTTAAAACATACCAAATCTCTTTTCATTCAATTTTAATTAAAGAAAAAATAATGTTAAAACTAATATATGTGCGATTGTCAACAATAAAATAAATGTTATTATAAATAAATGGAAGTTAAAGAAGATTATCATTAAAAAACACGGCAATGGCTATTATTAATTAAAATATAAAACAACATCTCTGCATGGCTATTACTAATTAAGCAATCTTCCAAAACATGTTTATCAAAGGATTAATCGATAAGGAATTTGACAACAGATCTTTGCTGGAGATATCAGAAAGACAACAAGGCGCAGGTATAAATAGACCTTTTTTATCGGACAGTAATTCGTTCCACAAATTCATTGAGTTGAGACAATCAGTTCACAAAGTTATTGAGAGAGTGCAGTTCCACAAATTAATTGAGTCAGTTAAGAAACAAAATGCAGTGCTGAGAATATTTTGGAATGCACGTTCACCTCCAGCCCAGATGTCCGAGAAAACAGCAGATCTGCCCGTGAAATAATGTCAGCTTAACATCTTAGAAAATCTCCATCAGTATCTATTTGTCTCTGATAGCAATAATCGTGAAAATCAGGAAACTTAGCAAGGAAACGTCCCAGCCGGCTGGAAGCATTCATACTGGAACCATTCATACTGGAAGAAAACAGAGTGTTAAATCTATGTTCAAAATCCTAGGTAAAAACATTTGCTTATTTTGTTCTATACTGTAATAGCCATTGCATTTCATTAATTTATGCGAATCCTCCAAGAGTCTAATTATATGAACTCGATATCATACATAAATGAACTATTGCTATGTGTGTGATTAAATTTCAAATACTTTAATATTATTATGTGTGTGCATGAGTTAATATGTGCGTGATCAGTATATCAATATTTATTAGTTAAATTAGAGTGTTCTGTTATTAAGTCTATAGGAATATTTGAACTATTTAGAAATGTTAATTTAAAATATGCGTGTGCTTTATTAGAATTATAAAAGGTTTAAATTTAGTAAATAAATGTTAGTTAATAAATTATCTTTAAAATTAAACTTTATTTGTCGGTCAATTCTTTTTATCAATTCTTTTACCAAATTCTTTTTATCAATTCTTTTGATCAATTCCTTTTTATCAATTCTTTTACAATTCTTTTTATAAATTATTTTTAACAAATTTTTTATCGAGTCTTTTAACCACTAATTAAGTATAATCTATTAGTGATTACAAACAACTGAGCTAGTCATGAATTTAGGCGTTAGGTTAGTTGCCACTATTCAAAGTGCATTGTCTATTCTTTTAGAATAAGCAGCTGGTGCCCATGTTTATACACAAACAAAAAAAGTGCTTTGAACTTGGTGTTGAACTCAACAGTCGAAAAGAAGTTATGTCCTGGAAATGTAACATTAGTTATATACTTTATAGCTATCGTTTGGGCATACATACTCTCCGAGTATGTTTTTCTCTGCCTAAGAGACCGGTGATTCGAATCCACATATTCGAATTCGGTTCAATATATATATATATTGTAACAAAATTAAAGTAGCTCAACAGAAATTGTATTAAAGAATCAAAGTAAAGGAGTTCATTGTAACGTATTAAAGAATCAAAAAAATTCAAGTATAGTAAAAATCTCAAATATTCAGTATATTATTTAATCAGCTTAACTTAATGAAGAGGATCAACTGGATCAAGTATATTATTTAATCAAGAAATGATTCAAATATAAATATTTAGCTTAATAAATGAAAAATGCATTGTAGATTTTATATCAAAAGAAAAGAATTATTTAACATGAGTAGTGGCTTTTAAACCAAAGATCAGACTGAGTTATCTATCATATTACGGGTCATTGGATGAAATGAAACATATTTTTATCATTAGATTTCTCAACATATCTCACTATCAATAATTATAAGCAAATTATTAATAACAAGTATTATAACTCAGGTATATGAAATCACGTGAGGTGAGTACACTAGTAATTCAATAAAATATAACTCAGGTATACAGACAGTAGATCTTATCCACTTTCATTTCTTGGTTTGATGTTAAGTGCATGTTTAAACAAATACTAAGTGAATATGGTCTAGCTGGGCGCCACTAGATTATCTGAATCTAGACACGGTTATATCTAAAACCTTTCACATGTACCGGGTTTGAATCCCCTTTTTGGTACTTTATTGCTAATAAAAATGGGTGATTTTGCTTTTTGAGCCATATCACTATATGCACTAATATTTAGGTAAAAGTAAAACATCTTTAAACCAAAGTGGAGTATATTAGACATAAATCATTTCTTAGATCTTAGCATAACAAATGTGTTTCAATATTTTTATAAGTTTACTAGCTCAGACTATAGATAACTAATTTAGGATGGCAATTCACTCATCCTTGCATGAAATAGATGACGGGATGTGGTTATAATAATACTAAGAAGTCACTAAATATTATAAAATTAATATTTATTTATGGCCTTTAATAATTTAAACAGCTCATTAATTAAAATGTTGATGATGATGATGATGATGATAATAATAACGATAATGACAAGGGTTTCAACTACAGCTCTAGGACTAATCCTAAACATAAAACTAATTTTTATAAAAAAGTTCATAATTATTGCTTAATTTTAGCATATTTACTTATATCTTAAATAACTGATATTCAACCACTGATAATGATGAATGATCACACTTAACAAAGACTACACTTAATGAAATATATACACCGCGTTTAATAAAACAAACTAATAATTATTACTGCACTTCTAACATATACATAAAATTTTCTAGACATACATGAAAATTGACATGACTAATAATAATAATAATAATTGATTATATAACAATCCTCAGATTAATTTCATTCTTCCCCCTTTCCTTTCAAATGTATTTTGTATTAAGTTGGATGTCACATTGACCATGATTTTCACTCCATGAGAAAAGTATTTCAAGAAAAAATATTATCCGCTCATTAGCACACATACCTTTATAAATCTAACATGTAAGTAGAATGTTAAAAAAAAATGTTAGTAGAATTGAAAGAGCAAGTTTTAGAAACAAGTTTTAAATTATTTTCTCCCCCTCTCTTCTACCTCTGAAATGCTATACTTAACTTTAAACAAAATAATGTCATATTTCAATACTACTTATTATTTCACATTCACTCGCAATTATACACATATAAAAAGATTATTATGTATGTGCTTTTTTTATCCCATAATTGCAAAATATTATTTAAAACCAAAATAATAATAATATATTAGTTAAAACTGAAATCATAATACCATAAAAAAAATTATTTTACACATTAATATTTCATAACTGTAAAATTAATAAACAAATAATTTTGATACATTCAAGATCATTTATGAAGCTCAAAGTTATTATTAGTAAGATGTTCTTGTTTTTAATCGATCTGATTTAGTCTTTTAAAGTTCTTTAAATAAAATATACCACTTTATTGCTAAAATGTTTATTAAGACTCTGATATCTTAAAGAAAATAGATATAAAAAGTCATATTACCGATCTTCTGTTTGTGGCGAATTTCCAAGGGTTCAACTTATCTTGTATAATGTCTATATTTCTGCACCTACCATTTCCGTTTTACGTGGGAACAATCTCTTTCTTGAGGTGTATAACTATTTGATGATGATGACTCTATTGAGGTTATTTGCTTTAGTGGACAATTTGGAAATCATTATATTAATTTTTCTTCTCTTCCTTTCAAGCATGATTCTTTTAGTGGATGAAATACAGCAGTTGTTTTCACATTTATAAATTTTCTTGAGTTTAAAATCAGTTGTTGGAACAATTAATTGGACTTGATGATTAATATTTATCGGTAGATTAATTGATCTTTCATCAAATGCAGGTGAATGCTTTCTTTCTTCTATTAAAAACATATTATTTCTCTGGTCAGTTGAAAGGTGTAGAATATTATTTTAGACAAAACATCTTTTCTTTCCTATATGATGTGCAGCTTCCCCAGATGGCCCGGTCTTGATGGGACATACATATAATTTTTTAGCCAGTCATTTCTTATATTTTCAACATTCAATTTAATTGTCTAATAATCTGAATCATAATCACCATAATAATAATTCTTCAAGACAGCTTTTTATATCCAATTTTTAGCTAACTTAACCAATCAGAGATAGCATCACTTGCTATTTTTGGACAAATTAGTTTTAATTAGATCTCTAATTTATTTCACCTAAATTATTTTTCAACTGAAAAGTTTAATCCTTTTTCCAGACACTTTTGTTTTAAAAAAAAAATAGTCTTAATATTTTTTTCTTTTTTTTTTACACCTAGGTAACTTTTCAAATTTTTGAGCTTCCTTCTTTAGATCTTAAGATAAGGCAATTTCAAAATTAGAGTTCTTTCCCAGATAAAGCTCCCAAAGTGACAAACAATCATTTACAAAAACAAAATTGCTACAAAAATACATATCTGATTCAACATATTTCCTCTTTTAACATAAAATTGTACAAAAAATAATAATTTGACAGATTTAACCCTTCCTTTTCTTTCTATATTTAATAAATGTAAATTTCTGTATGTAATGTACACACATAAATCATTATTTCAAATCATTCATAAACTAACATTAAATAATATAATTGCTAGCTAAGTAATTATAACCCTATTATTTAAAATTAAATCTGTAACTTTTAAATCCCAATTACAATTATAGAAAAGCAAAATAGAAGTATAGAACAAGATATTACAATTGATCAAGCATAGGTTAGTTTTAAAGAAAGTTAAAATGTTGAATATTTGAAATATAAAACAATTAAATAACTTACATATACACTGCTTATATGTATGTGTTATAACTTTGCTTTTTAAAGAAAAATTAAAATTTGAATAGTTTAAATGTGTGTATTACCTTTCTATCAACACACAAACAAGTAAAGCATATAATTGTTGTCCCACTCTCTTTCTGTCTAAAGCATATTAGATTTTGATCTGGTAGGGTTTGAACCTGAATGCCCTACAGCTTCTTTTATGGTTATATAAAAATGTGATGATGATTTTGTTTTACATTTTCTTACATGCACATTACTATAAATTTAGCTAGTGACTAAATTGTAATGGCACAATATATATATATATATATTGTACCGGTATAAATCCACCACGCTTACTCATACACAGTACCCGAGTTCAAACCCAGCCCACGTTTAAGAATAAATTCCCAAAACGCCAACTGAATTCAAACCCAAACCCCGGTATGACTAACCGATGATGACTTTATAACAGCACGGGGTTATCCCTTTTCTAGCTCAGCTTGGAACATGGACTAAATTCTTACAGTAAATGATATATATATTTATTAAACTCTAGATGCTGGAACGGTCATTTATGTAACGTATATATTTAAGTTGCCCATACAGACAGAAAATGGCTAAATAAACTTAGAGAGTAATAAAGTGGAGGACACCAAAATTTAATTAAGTAAATTGTTTAATAAGCCAAATATAAAGCATATAAATATAGTGTTAAATAAGACCAATAGAAAGCACATAAATATAGTGTTATATAATAACAATAGACAGCATATAATATAGTGTTATACAGTACGGTAAGACTTCATAAATCCTCTTGTATTTGGCTACTAGTCTTTAGTGAACGTTTTATTTAATAAACAAACTTATGCCAATAGCTGGGTAGTTAAATAATTGACAGGTGGTTAAGAGAATCAGAGTATTAGAGCATTGGAAAAAATATTTATCTAAAGATTTTTGTTTACTTATTTTATTAGAATAGGCTCGAGCCGGAACGTAGACGAACAGTGGAGATGGTTTTATATAAATACGACATAAGAGATAGGTGAACTGGTGGTTTTATATAAATACGACGTGGAAGATAGATGAACTGGTGGTTTTATATAAATACGACGTGGAAGATAGATGAACTGGTGGTTTTATATAAATACGACGTGGAAAATAGATGAACTGGTGGTTTTATATAAATACGACGTGGAAAATAGATGAACTGGTGGTTTTATATAAATACGACGTGGAAAATATATGAACTGGTGGTTGCCTATATTCAAGAGCCCTACAGTAATCAATTGCGGTGCATTAACGGAATACCGGGCGGCTTGTTCTTTGACAAGGCTTAATGCCCCCAAGTAGTTCCGGGACACGACAACCAGCCGGGATCATTTCGAACCCCGGTGATCCAAGAGATTACCGGGAAAGAAAAACTGCTTTCATTCCCCAATGGTAGAATGGCGAGACGCTAACTTCAGCGAAGGGAAGGCATTGCCACAGACGTGAAGGACGAATACTTGAAGCGGATTTTTTAAAAGAAATTATATAAAACCTAGAAACTATTTGTCTGTTTCTACGCCACAGGTTGAGATCCTTACCCCAATAAAACGTAGCGGACTTAAACTGACGGTGACAACAATAATTAGTTAAATTTACTCTGAAACTCTAACCCTTCGAGTTGACAGGCGGTAGCGATAGTATCAAATTACGCAATGAATTATTTCTCATATTATACATAACATTAATGAACACTTTGAAACGATTATATATATATTTAAGATTGAAACTTGGATTGTAATTTTATAACAACTGAACATAGAATAATAAAGTGATTTAACATTTACTAACTCGGAATGTGAAAGAATATTTAATTCAGAACATGAAATTACTTTTAAATTAAATTGATCATTATAGTACACTAGTTTACTATTGGCATCGTTTGTTTATGGAATAAGCAATACACAAAACAATATAAATGCATTCATTTAAATGATTATTACGATTAATTACAAATGTTATAAATTATTTCTAAAGACTAGAGCAGAGGGTTAAAAAGAAAAGAAAATTTACTGACAGGTTAAACAATAGCATTATAAATGATATAAAGACTTACATATGATTCACTTGATTAATAATATTAAGCACGGAAGAAAATTAAAGTTCATGTAACAAAGTTCTCTTCTTTCTTCATCCGGCTTGCTTTTCCCGATTGATATTTCCGACGAACGTAGGCGCGCATTTTTGAAAGTTATTTGTAAGGCATAGCTAATTTAGAGATTGGAAGTTGGAAATTCTGAAGTATATGAAACATGATCAAACAGCGGCACGAGGATCCATATTGGCGGGCAGAGATCAGCTCCTGGCAATTAGCCCATGAACATGGCGATTCACTGGTAAACTTCTTAATAAGATATTTGAATTATTATTAACTGCTGTGTTGTCTCGAGACTCTCTCTCAAACACGACCAAAGTTAGAATGTCAGTTTTTTCTAGAATTTGCCACTGCTGACCTTTCCGACTTGTTTTTGTTTTAGGCTCCGCCTACTTTCTCTAGCCTCTAGCGATGCAGCTTGACCACAATCAACTATCTGTTTTTAGCAATCTTTTAATTTAATATGCCATTTTTAAATCGATACATTAATTACATATAAAAATTCCTTACTAATTTTGACTACAACTTAATTGCTCTGAACATTTGTGCAATTAGATTTTAATTAAAAACACTGATCAAAGGAATGTGATTTTTGATCAGCATTTTTAAACGACTTTATACAATTTTAAAACTAAAATTTAAAACAAATACGCCCGCACTGAAACTTTAAATTAAATGATATAAATTCGCAAACCACGCACACACAAATATTATTTCATGGTTTGCGACATTTATATACGGCATCTTTACACATTGACTGATAAACTATAAAATATATAATTAATTTTTATTATAAATTAAAATAGACAAAATCTCACTGCGGGCGAACAGTAGCTTGAATTACCGTACATAAAAACACTTGAAACGAAGATCGGTTCTCCGATCTGTCTGTTTCATTTCTTGTCACTTTATAAAAAAAAACAACAAAAAAAAATGATTATACATAATATCTGATTAACAGTTTTCCTTTCTCTTTTTCACATAATTGATTGACCTTGGAGAACAGTCTGGGTGAGGGTTTGAACTTAACATTTATAAAGGTGGGTATATTGCCGTAATTCCTTTTCTCGTCATCATGTGCATGTCATAGTGGTCATTTTCCGGGTTATCATTTTGTATATCTCTACCTTTTCCCTGGGTCGGGAGGTATATAAGGTTTATAGGTATGTCTTTTTAGATCTCTTACTAAAATAGCAAAAGTGGTCACAATATTGTGTTTTGGTATATTATTATATTGTTCATTATTAAAAGTATCCTGCATTAAAAGAATTTGTCTGACTTTCTGTGATCTAATGGCATCCATTATAACATTTTTACTTTGGGAGTTGAGAAGTTTTTCTCCATTTTTTATGAAACTAATTTTTTTAACATATGTCCATGCTTTAAAACAAAGTTTATCATTTCTGTTTAAAGAGTTCAGTTCCTCATCAATTTTGTTCAGATCACATTTCATAAATAAATAATCATGGAATTTATTAAAATGGGCAGTATTGCACACAACTAAAGATCTGTCCACTTTCTTCATTTTCATATCAGGAGGCCATTCAGCATCATTTCTAAACTTTAACTTTGATGACTTCATTAATCTTTCATCATCACTTTTCCACAGAACATCTTTATCATTATTATGAAAAGATAACTCAGAATTATTAATTATGATTTCAGAAGATTTATTCAAAACAGTATCTTTTGTTCTATTGATATCTTTCAACATCGATACAGCCACTCCATTAGAAGGTACTAAACTGGTGTCATCACTTTGAGATGGGCTGGCTTGCATTAGATTTGAAACGACCATTTCCTCAGTAATTACTTCATCTTTAGCTAAACCTGCTAGAGTAAAACTTTGACTCTGAGTAATTTCTGTCACATCTAATTCTTTACATTTTTGTTGAGTAGAGTTGGCATTTGTATTCACTAATCTACTCTCATGAGGTTCCAACCTTATTTTAGTTGGTTGAGGTTCTGTGTCCTCTGCTCCACTCCTTGCACTAATACTTTCTTTACCTTCCCTAACTGTTTTAACGTCCGACCCCATATACCATTCTTCAATCTGTACCATACGCGCCAACATGGCCATCATGATCTTTCTGTCCTCTCTCCCCTCTCTGAGGATCGCGTTAAACTTCGCATCGCGATCGTGCTCCCTCTGTTTGTTTCCTTCTATTTCTGCCATTTCTGCTTCGTTTTCCCTTAGAAATGTTTTTAGCATAAGACTTTGATTCGTACAACGCTTTGATTTGTATATATCATAAAAGGTTACTGATCCCTGCTCCTTGTGCCAAATCCTCCTCCGCTGCTGATACTGTTTGTGTGGCTTACTTCCTTTCTCTCTTTCTTCCTTCGCCTACGTTCAGTCTGGTTTTTGTTATCTACGTTTTTTTCTTTATTTAGGAATATCATATGACATGTCTAAAATCATTACTAAAAATATACAGGGAAAAAAAAACTTTCTTTCACCCAGTTCGCACTGTTCTCCTCAGTCCTATAATACATACATATTAATAATGGGTACATAACATAGTATTTTTTTTTTGCATTTCTGTCAGTAAATCTCTCTTTTTATATATGCCACCCTACTCTCTTTTAAAACAAACACTCGCCACTGCTGTATGGACAAACATGTTTGCTGACAAATTTATTTGATAGGCGCCAGCCAGCAACATGTGACCAATAGATAATTTAATCTACTGATCCCCAAATATATACTTTTATATGACCTAATAATTTTTGATTTAAGATTTATATATGCAAAAAAAATTAATACTGACTCCGGTAAGGTTTTTTTTTTTTTATATTACAACATATATATGCACACACGTGTTTATTTCTAAAACACAAAAATAATCCTACTTCTTTATTCTTTTTTTCAAAAAAAATATTTTTCACAACAAACGAAAATATATATATATATACGTACACAAATATATATATACGCGTACACGTTTTTATTTTTTTAGAACTGGACTTAATTCTACTTCTTTATTTTTTCATATGATTTAAACTACAAGAATGAACTCGCAAAAACATTATGGAATACTCATTTATCTTAATTAATTACACTCACGAATTGCTTCCGCTCTCTTTTCAAAAAAAAAAAATCTTCACTCTGACTTGACAATATTTGGGAGTACTTTACTGAACCTTTGTGTGAGGGAAAAAAAAATTTTATACATTTGTTTTCTTACTATAGTTTTCACTTGCGCATTTTAATACGCCAAATACGTATCAATATTATGACAAACGACAAAAAAAAATTGAATATTTTTATCATTTAACTGTTTCCTTTTTTGTTCACTCTGCAGGGTGTGGGAGATTTCTTCATCGAGCACCACGGAGGGCGTCCAAAAATATAATAACTGTACCGGTATAAATCCACCACGCTTACTCATACACAGTACCCGAGTTCAAACCCAGCCCACGTTTAAGAATAAATTCCCAAAACGCCAACTGAATTCAAACCCAAACCCCGGTATGACTAACCGATGATGACTTTATAACAGCACGGGGTTATCCCTTTTCTAGCTCAGCTTGGAACATGGACTAAATTCTTACAGTAAATGATATATATATTTATTAAACTCTAGATGCTGGAACGGTCATTTATGTAACGTATATATTTAAGTTGCCCATACAGACAGAAAATGGCTAAATAAACTTAGAGAGTAATAAGGTGGAGGACACAAAGATTAAGATTAAATAAAGTGTTTAATAAGCAAAATATAAAGCATATAAATATAGTGTTAAATAAGACAAATAGAAAGCACATAAATATAGTGTTATATAATAACAATAGACAGCATATAATATAGTGTTATACAGTACGGTAAGACTTCATAAATCCTCTTGTATTTGGCTACTAGTCTTTAGTGAACGTTTTATTTAATAAACAAACTTATGCCAATAGCTGGGTAGTTAAATAATTGACAGGTGGTTAAGAGAATCAGAGTATTAGAGCATTGGAAAAAATATTTATCTAAAGATTTTTGTTTACTTATTTTATTTGAATAGGCTCGAGCCGGAACGTAGACGAACAGTGGAGATGGTTTTATATAAATACGACATAAGAGATAGGTGAACTGGTGGTTTTATATAAATACGACGTGGAAGATAGATGAACTGGTGGTTTTATATAAATACGACGTGGAAGATAGATGAACTGGTGGTTTTATATAAATACGACGTGGAAAATAGATGAACTGGTGGTTTTATATAAATACGACGTGGAAAATAGATGAACTGGTGGTTTTATATAAATACGACGTGGAAAATATATGAACTGGTGGTTGCCTATATTCAAGAGCCCTACAGTAATCAATTGCGGTGCATTAACGGAATACCGGGCGGCTTGTTCTTTGACAAGGCTTAATGCCCCCAAGTAGTTCCGGGACACGACAACCAGCCGGGATCATTTCGAACCCCGGTGATCCAAGAGATTACCGGGAAAGAAAAACTGCTTTCATTCCCCAATGGTAGAATGGCGAGACGCTAACTTCAGCGAAGGGAAGGCATTGCCACAGACGTGAAGGACGAATACTTGAAGCGGATTTTTTAAAAGAAATTATATAAAACCTAGAAACTATTTGTCTGTTTCTACGCCACAGGCTGAGATCCTTACCCCAATAAAACGTAGCGGACTTAAACTGACGGTGACAACAATAATTAGTTAAATTTACTCTGAAACTCTAACCCTTCGAGTTGACAGGCGGTAGCGATAGTATCAAATTACGCAATGAATTATTTCTCATATTATACATAACATTAATGAACACTTTGAAACGATTATATATATATTTAAGATTGAAACTTGGATTGTAATTTTATAACAACTGAACATAGAATAATAAAGTGATTTAACATTTACTAACTCGGAATGTGAAAGAATATTTAATTCAGAACATGAAATTACTTTTAAATTAACTTGATCGTTATAGTACACTAGTTTACTATTGGCATCGTTTGTTTATGGAATAAGCAATACACAAAACAATATAAATGCATTCATTTAAATGATTATTACGATTAATTACAAATGTTATAAATTATTTCTAAAGACTAGAGCAGAGGGTTAAAAAGAAAAGAAAATTTACTGACAGGTTAAACAATAGCATTATAAATGATATAAAGACTTACATATGATTCACTTGATTAATAATATTAAGCACGGAAGAAAATTAAAGTTCATGTAACAAAGTTCTCTTCTTTCTTCATCCGGCTTGCTTTTCCCGATTGATATTTCCGACGAACGTAGGCGCGCATTTTTGAAAGTTATTTGTAAGGCATAGCTAATTTAGAGATTGGAAGTTGGAAATTCTGAAGTATATGAAACATGATCAAACAGCGGCACGAGGATCCATATTGGCGGGCAGAGATCAGCTCCTGGCAATTAGCCCATGAACATGGCGATTCACTGGTAAACTTCTTAATAAGATATTTGAATTGTTATTAACTGCTGTGTTGTCTCGAGACTCTCTCTCAAACACCACCAAAGTTAGAATGTCAGTTTTTTCTAGAATTTGCCACTGCTGACCTTTCCGACTTGTTTTTGTTTTAGGCTCCGCCTACTTTCTCTAGCCTCTAGCGATGCAGCTTGACCACAATCAACTATCTGTTTTTAGCAATCTTTTAATTTAATATGCCATTTTTAAATCGATACATTAATTACATATAAAAATTCCTTACTAATTTTGACTACAACTTAATTGCTCTGAACATTTGTGCAATTAGATTTTAATTAAAAACACTGATCAAAGGAATGTGATTTTTGATCAGCATTTTTAAACGACTCTATACAATTTTAAAACTAAAATTTAAAACAAATACGCCCGCACTGAAACTTTAAATTAAATGATATAAATTCGCAAACCACGCACACACAAATATTATTTCATGGTTTGCGACATTTATATACGGCATCTTTACACATTGACTGATAAACTATAAAATATATAATTAATTTTTATTATAAATTAAAATAGACAAAATCTCACTGCGGGCGAACAGTAGCTTGAATTACCGTACATAAAAACACTTGAAACGAAGATCGGTTCTCCGATCTGTCTGTTTCAATATATATATATATATATATATATATATATATATATATATATATATATATATATATATATATATATATATATATTTGTATATATATATATATATATATATATATAGTGCCATTACAATTTAGTCACTAGCTAAATTTATAGTAATGTGCATGTGGAAAAGGTAAACCAAAAATCATCATCACATTTTTATATAACCATAAAAAAGCTGTAGGGCATCCAAGTTCAAACCCTACAAGATCCAGTTCTAAAAGCTTTAGATAGAAAGAAAGTGGGTCAACAATTATATGCTTTATTTGTTTGTGTGTTGATAGAAAGGTAATACACACATTTAAACTATTTAATATTTAGTTTTTCTGTTAAAAAGCAAAGTTATAATGCATATGTATAGGCAGTGTATGTGTAAGCTATTTAATTGTTTTTTATTTCAAATATTCAACATTTTAACTTTTTTTAAAACTAACCTATGCTTGATCAATTTTAATGTCTTATTCTATGCTTCTATTTTTCTTTCTATAATTGTAATTGGGATTTAAAAGTTACAGATTTAATTAAATAATAGGGTTATAATTACTAAGCTAGAAATTATATTATTTAATGTTAGTTTATGAATGATTTGAAAGATTGAAGGATGTGTGTACATTACATACAGAAATTTACATTTACTAAATATTGAAAAAAAAGGAAGGATTAAATCTGTCAAATTATTTTTTTTGTACAATTTTATGTTAGAATAGGAAATCTGTTTAATCAGATATCTATCTTTGTAGCAATTTTTTTTGTAAATGATTGTTTTTCACTTTGGGAGCTTATAATGGGTGAGAACTCTAGTTTTGAAATTGTCTTATCTTAAGATCTAAAGAAGGAAGCTCAAAGATTTGAAATGTTACCTAGATGTAAAAAAAAAAGAAAGGAAATAAGGATTAAGTCTATTTTTTTAAACAAAAGAGTCTGGAAAAAGGATTAAACTTTTCAGTTGAAAAATAATTTAGTTGAAAATAAATTAGAGATCTAATTAAAATGAATTTGTCCAAAAATAGCAAGTGATGCAATCTCTGATTTGTTAAGTTAGCTAAAATTTGGATATAAAAAGCTGTCTGGAATTATTATTATTATTATTGTGATTATGATTCAGATTATTAAACTATTAAATTGAATGTTGAAAATATAAGAAATGGCTGGCTAGAAAAATTATATGTATGTCCCATCTTTTCAAGGACCATCTGGGGAAGCTGCACATCATATAGGAAAGAAAAGATGTTTTGTCTAAAATAATATTCTACACCTTTCAACTGACCAGAGAAATAAGATGTTTTTAATAGAAGGAAGAAAGCATTCACCTGCATTTGATAAAAGATGAAAATAATCTACTGATAAATATTAACCATCAAGTCCAATTAATTGTTCTAACAACTGATTTTAAACTCAAGAAAATTTATAAATGTGAAAACAACTGCTGTATTTCATCCACTAAAAGAATCATGCTTGACAGGAAGAGAAGAAAAATTAATATAATGATTTCCAAATTATCCACTAAAGCAAATAACCTCAATAGAGTCATCATCATCAAATAGTTATACACCTCAAGAAAGAGATTGTTCCCAGTAAAACGGAAATGGTAGCTGTAGAAATATAGACATTATACAAGACAAGTTTGAACCCTTGGAAATTCGCCACAAACAAAAGATCGGTAATATGACTTTTTATATCTATTTTCTTTATGATATCAGAGTCTTAATAAACATTTTAGCAATAAAGTGGTATATTTTATTTAAAGAACTTTTAAAGACTATTCAGATCGATTAATAACAAGAATGTCTTACTAATAATAACTTTGAGCTTCGTAAATGATCTTGAATGTATCAAAATTATTTGTTTATTAATTTTAGAGTTATGAAAAATATTAATGTGTAAAACAATTTTTTTATGGTATTATGATTTTAGTTTTAACTAATATATATTTATTATTTTGGGATAAAACACACACATACATAGTAATATTTTATATGTGAATAATTGCGAGTGAATGTGAAATAATAGGTGGTGTTACAATATTAAATTATTTTGTCTTGAGAAAGTATAGAGTTCAGCACTTGGAAGAGAGGGGTAGATAATGATTTAAAACACTTTTCTAAGATCTTGCTCTTTCAATTCTACTAACATTTTTTTTACATTCTACTTACATGTTAGATTTATAAAGTATGTGTGCTAATGAGCAGATAATATTTTTTTTCTTGAAATACTTTTCTCATTGAGTGAAAATCATGGTCAATGTGATATCCAACTTAATACAAAATACATTTGAAAGGAATAGGGGAAGATCTTGAAATTAATCTGAGGATTGTTATATAATCAATTATTATTATTATTATTATTATTATTATTATTATTATTATTATTATTATTATTATTATTATTATTATTATTATTATTCACGTCAATTTTCAAATTTATCTAGAAATTTTTATGTATATGTTAGAAATGTAGTAATAAATATTAGTTTGTTTTATTAAATGAGGCTTATATATTTCATTAAGTGCCGTCTTTGTTAAGTGTGATTATTCATCATCATCAATGGTTGAATATTAGTTATTTAAGATATAATTAAGTATGCTAAAATTAAGCAATAATTATGAATTTCTTTATTAAAATTAGTTTTATGTTTAGGCTTAGTCCTAGAGCTGTAGTTGAAACCCTTGTCATTATCATTATTATTATCATCATCATCATCATCATCCTTAATGTTTTAATTAATGAGCTGTTTAACTGTTTAAAGGCTATAAATAAATATTGATTTTATAATATTTAGTGATTTCTTAGTATTATTATAACAACATCCTGTCATCCATTTCATGCAAGGATGAGTGAATTGCCATCCTAAATTAGTTATATATAATCTGAGCTAGTAAACTTATAAAAATATTGAAACACATTTGTTATGCTAAGATCTAAGAAGTGATTTATGTCTAATATACTCCACTTTGGTTTAAAGATGTTTTACTTTTACCTAAATATTAGTGCGTATAGTGATATGGCTCAAAAAGCAAAATCTTCCATTTTTATTAGAAATAAAGTACCAAAAAGGGGATTCAAACCCAGTACATGTGAAAGGTTATTAGATATAACCATGTCTAGATTCAGATAATCTAGTGGCGCCCTGCTAGACCATATTCACTTAGTATTTGTTTAAATATGCACTTAACATCAAACCAAGAAATGAAAGTGGATAAGATCTACTGCCTGTATACCTGAGTTATATTTTATTGAATTACTAGTGTACTCACTTCATGTGATTTCATATGCCTGAGTTATAATACTTGTTATTAATAATTTGCTTATAATTATTGATATTTGGATATTGAGAAATCCAACATTATTTTAAATATTATTGTAGACAACTCAGGTATGAAAATAGTTATTTGATCAACCTTTAATTTTGTTACAGTGAACTCTTTTACTTATTTCTTTTGAACCTTTACTTGGATCTTATTTGAATGACCCTTATACATTGTTACAATGGACACCCAACTGGGGCTTGATATTTTACCATATACCTGAAAAAGGTAGTCTATAGAATGATAGGAGATGTGTGGTTAAAAATAGAGAAATTTTTTTTAGTAATTTTTTTTTTTTTCAGTAAAAAATTTTTTTTTATCTTACAAAATTTTCTTGGCCAAACAGTCTTATTTTAGATGATGATGTTTAATATGATTTAATTATTCATTGATGATGATAAAATGGGTACAGCCAAAACAGCTTAGTTTTGTTTTATCAATTTTGAAAATAGAGATGCATATCACAACTTAAGACAAAGGTGAAATAAATAATAGATTTTTTTTTGTGTGGAACATTAAAATGATTTATTGCCAGATAGGATAAGCATAATAATAGTGATGAATTATGGGATAGTAGTCTCATGTGTGTTTGGGGAGTTCATTTTGTAAAAAAGTCTATGATTTTAGAGGTTTGATTGGATGGTTGATCGTTGGAGTTTGGTTGGTTAGATTGCAGTTTTGATGATGAGTGGAGAGTTTTGTCACTGCCTTGAGAATGCTATGTATTTCGTGTAACTTATGAATGATCAAGCCCATTCACTGCTCCAACCCAATTTATATGTTATCTTTATTTTATCATGAAGCAGTTAACAGCAGACCTGCCATGATACCAGCCTATAAGTCTCCAAGAGAGAGAGCACGACATAGTTTTCCAATCCAGTTATATGTTATTCTTATGTTATCATGAAGCAGTTAACAGCAGTCCTGCCATGATACCAGCCTATAAGTCTCCAAGAGAGAGAGAGCAAGGTTTCGTTTTTGCAGTCTATAATAAGCAGGGCATTCCTTGATACTTGCCACATAAGTCTCCAAGAGAGAGAGAGCAAGGCATAGTTAATCTACTTTAGCCCTTAAGACTTAAAATACTTCTTTTATGGCAACAGAGTTGGTTTCATTCAATCAAGGGTTGTGGTAGTTAATGGTGATCGAATTGGGATGATCTTCTGAGTGCTCGTGATGCATTGTGTGATTATAGTGCTGTGAATAAAGTCTTTTATTTATCTCAAGATTGTGAACTGCTAGTCATTCTGTGGACTGTCAATATCTGTCGGATTTCTAGGAGAATGGATGAATGTATAATTTGGGCTATTACAGACAGACATGCACTATATAGATTATTGTTTTGTAGTTCATTAAATAAGGATATTAAAATTTTTTGTTGTATTTATAATGCATAATAAGGTGAAAATCAAATCAGTCAGTTGGTCAGAATAGGTGTCAGACAGGGAGAAGATGTCTGGATTTTTGATGGTCAGGGAAGTACAGATGGGATATATATAGTATTATAACATGAGTGAACTAAATTATAGTATGGAAGAGGTTATGGAAGAAGAAGGTGCCCCAATACCAGGAATCAGTGATCGTTTACCTACTGAAGAAGTGGATGGGGAGGTTTTCTTAAAACAAACACAAGAGGAAAGAGAGGAAGTAGAGGAAGATGCCTTTAATGTTAGTTGCAATAATACGGCCTCAAGTGTGGAAGTAGATGAGGAGCCGGAAGTTGGCCAGATTCAGATAGAAGATAAAGAACTCTCAGACATGAAATTAATGATGATGCAGATGTTCCAAAGTATAAAAAGATTAAGAAAAGATAGTAAGCAGAGTATAATAAGTTTAAGAGAAGATCGAAAAGAAGATAGTAAGCAAAATATAGAAAGTCTAAGAGAAGATAGTAAGCCAGGGATGCTAAATCTAGAACAAAAGATAGAGAAAAATAATAAAAGTATGGTAAATCTAGAACAAAAGAAGGAGAAAAGTATAGAGAGTTTAAGAGAAGATAGTAAGCAAAAGATAGAAAGTTTGAGAGAAGATCTCAAAGCCCAGATAGATAAATCTATTGAAAGCAACAACCGAATGATCATGGCCTGGGAAACAGAGATCGAAGAACCTCATATAGAGAAAACTACTGAAAGTATAATAGAAGATAGTCAGACCACTGATAATAGAGAAAATAATGTAAAGTTAGATACACTGATAGGGGATAAGTTCCAAGAAGTGGAAAGGCCGATAGTAGCCATAAAACCTAATATCTCAGTAAAAAGAATACATGAGGTAATGGAAAGAGAGCAGAGGGGGATAGATCATGAAATGAAAAGAAGGAAAAGAGAGTTGAAGGAAAAACTTCATGCATCCGATAAGATGATTGATTTAAGAGAGGCAATAAGGGAGATGAAACCAGTTATTTTAGAAAGAGAGCAAAAGTTTCAACAATCTGTAGTTCTCAATCTAGTAACTAACCAGCATGTGTGGTTTCAAAAATCTGTCTTCTTAAATAGATTGGAGATACCTTATATATGGTAAAGAGAATCAATCTCTCTGAAAAATGTAAATGTCCAAATCTCTCTGAAAAATTCAACTGCTCTGGAAAAGTCAAAAATAAGTTATATCTGGTACAGAGAGGCAATCTCTCTGAAAAATGTAAATGTCCAGTGTGTATCAGACAGAGAATCAATCTCTCTGAAAAATTTAAATGCTCTGTTAAATTTAAGTGTGCCTTATATTTGGTACAAAGAGTCAACCTTTTTAGAGAGTTTAAAAATAAATTATACATGGCCCAGAGAATCAATCTTTCTGGAAAGTTTAAGAATAAGGTATGTATAGTATAGAGAGTCAATCTCTCTGAAAAACTTTAAGGCATATTACATAGGGTACCAAGAGTCCATATTTCTAAATGGAGTTTGTAATAGGAGGTTATGTAAAATAAATCCTCCTGATATATTTTATAAATATCCAGTCAAGATGAAAAATGAAAATATTAAAAATGGACTGGATGTACATGTGCAATTTTATGCAGACCACAATATGCTTTGTACAAAGGAAAAGATCTCCAAATAAATCAGGATGTTAGATTTTCTAATGAAAAGTATGATATTTACCAGTAGTTAGAAATTATTTTTATATATATATTATTATTAGTGTGTTTATTATTATTAGTGTATTTTATTAGTTAGGATTTTTTTTAGATGTAGTTAAAACAAAAGTGCCGATGATTTTATCCGAAGGGGAGGAAAGTTGTGCCATTACAAATTAATCATTAGCTAAATTTATAGTAATGTGCATGTAGAAAAGGTAAACCAAAAATCATCATCACATTTTTATATAACCATAAAAGAAGCTGTATGGCATCCAAGTTCAAACTCTACAAGATCCAGTTCTAAAAGCTTTAGATAGAAAGAAAGTGGGTCAACAATTATATGCTTTATTTGTTTGTGTGTTGATAGAAAGGTAATACACACATTTAAACTATTTAATATTTAGTTTTTCTGTTAAAAAGCAAAGTTATAATACATACATATAGACAGTGTATGTGTAAGCTATTTAATTGTTTTATATTTCAAATATTCAACATTTTAACTTTCTTTAAAACTAACCTATGCTTGATCAATTTTAATGTCTTATTCTATGCTTTTATTTTTCTTTCTATAATTGTAATTGGGATTTAAAAGTTACAGATTTAATTAAATAATAGGGTTATAATTACTAAGCTAGAAATTATATTATTTAATGTTAGTTTATGAATGATTTGAAAGATTGAAGGATGTGTGTACATTACATACAGAAATTTACATTTACTAAATATTGAAAAAAAAGGAAGGATTAAATCTGTCAAATTATTTTTTTTGTACAATTTTATGTTAGAATAGGAAATCTGTTTAATCAGATATCTATCTTTGTAGCAATTTTTTTTTGTAAATGATTGTTTTTCACTTTGGGAGCTTATAATGGGTGAGAACTCTAATTTTAAAATTGTCTTATCTTAAGATCTAAAGAAGGAAGCTCAAAGATTTGAAATGTTACCTAGATGTAAAAAAAAAGAAAGGAAATAAGGATTAAGTCTATTTTTTTAAACAAAAGAGTCTGGAAAAAGGATTAAACTTTTCAGTTGAAAAATAATTTAGTTGAAAATAAATTAGAGATCTAATTAAAATGAATTTGTCCAAAAATAGCAAGTGATGCAATCTCTGATTGGTTAAGTTAGCTAAAATTTGGATATAAAAAGCTGTCTGGAATTATTATTATTATTATTATTATTGTGATTATGATTCAGATTATTAAACTATTAAATTGAATGTTGAAAATATAAGAAATGGCTGGCTAGAAAAATTATATGTATGTCCCATCTTTTCAAGGACCATCTGGGGAAGCTGCACATCATATAGGAAAGAAAAGATGTTTTGTCTAAAATAATATTCTACACCTTTCAACTGACCAGAGAAATAAGATGTTTTTAATAGAAGGAAGAAAGCATTCACCTGCATTCAATAAAAGATGAATTAATCTACTGATAAATATTAACCATCAAGTCCAATTAATTGTTCCAACAACTGATTTTAAACTCAAGAAAATTTATAAATGTGAAAACAACTGCTGTATTTCATCCACTAAAAGAATCATGCTTGACAGGAAGAGAAGAAAAATTAATATGATTTCCAAATTATCCACTAAAGCAAATAACCTCAATAGAGTCATCATCATCAAATAATTATACACCTCAAGAAAGAGATTGTTCCCAGTAAAATGGAAATGGTAGCTACAGAAATATAGACATTATACAAGACAAGATTGAACCCTTGGAAATTTGCCACAAACAAAAGATCGGTAATATGACTTTTTATATCTATTTTCTTTATGATATCAGAGTCTTAATAAACATTTTAGCAATAAAGTGGTATATTTTTTTTAAAGAACTTTTAAAGACTATTAAGATCGATTAATAACAAGAATGTCTTACTAATAATAACTTTGAGCTTCATAAATGATTTTGAATGTATCAAAATTATTTGTTTATTAATTTTACAGTTATGAAAATTATTAATGTGTAAAACAATTTTTTTTATGGTATTATGATTTTAGTTTTAATTAATATATATTTATTATTTTGGGATAAAACACGCACATACATAGTAATATTTTATATGTGTATAATTGTGAGTGAATGTGAAATAATAGGTGGTGTTACAATATTAAATTATTTTGTCTTGAGAAAGTATAGATTTCAGCGCTTGGAAGGGAGGGGGAGATAATGATTTAAAACTCTTTTCTAAGAACTTGCTTTTTCAATTCTACTAACATTTTTTTTTACATTCTACTTGCATGTTAGATTTATAAAGTATGTGTGCTAATGAGCAGATATTTTTTTCTTGAAATACTTTTCTCATGGAGTGAAAATCATGGTCAATGTGACATCCAACTTAATACAAAATACATTTGAAGGGAAAGGGGGAAGAACTTGAAATTAATCTAATGATTGTTATATAATCAATTATTATTATTATTATTATTATTATTATTATTATTCATGTCAATTTTCATATTTATCTAGAAATTTTTATGTATATGTTAGAAATGTAGTAATAAATATTAGTTTGTTTTATTAAATGAGGCGTATATATTTCATTAAGTGCAGTCTTTGTTAAGTGTGATTATTCATCATCATCAATGGTTGAATATTAGTTATTTAAGATATAAGTAAGTATGCTAAAATTAAGCAATAATTATGAATTTCTTTATAAAAATTAGTTTTATGTTTAGGCTTAGTCCTAGAGCTGTAGTTGAAACCCTTGTCATTATCGTTATTATTATTATTATCATCATCATCATCATCAACATTTTAATTAATGAGCTGTTTAACTGTTTAAAGGCCATAAATAAATATTGATTTTATAATATTTAGTGATTTCTTAGTATTATTATAACCACATCCTGTCATCTATTTCATGCAAGGATGAGTGAATTGCCATCCTAAATTAGTTATATATAATCTGAGCTAGTAAACTTATAAAAATATTGAAACACATTTGTTATGCTAAGATCTAAGAAGTGATTTATGTCTAATAAACTCCACTTTGGTTTAAAGATGTTTTACTTTTACCTAAATATTAGTGCGTATAGTGAAATGGCTCAAAAAGCAAAATCTTCCATTTTTATTAGAAATAAAGTACCAAAAAGGGGATTCAAACCCGGTACATGTGAAAGGTTATTAGATATAACAGTGTCTAGATTCAGATAATCTAGTGGTGCCCTGCTAGACCATATTCACTTAGTATTTGTTTAAACATGCACTTAACATCAAACCAAGAAATGAAAGTGGATAAGATCTACTGCCTGTATACCTGAGTTATATTTTATTGAATTACTAGTGTACTCACTTCACGTGAGTTCATATGCCTGAGTTATAATACTTGTTATTAATAATTTGCTTATAATTATTGATATTTGGATATTGAGAAATCCAACATTATTTTAAATATTATGATCTTATATATTGTAGACAACTCAGATATGGTAATAGTTATTTGAACTACTTATTTCATTTGAGTAACTTTAATTAGGTTACCATATATATATATATATATATATATATATATGGTAACCTAATTAAAGTGAATATATATATATATATATATATTCACTAGAATAAAACTACAAAATTTTAAAAAATGCATATATAAAATTAAAGATTAAAATTATTTGCTATAGACAGCTTCAGCATATTCCACCATCTTAAGTAACAATATGTTAATATTTAAATATTATCAAACTCTCACACTAGTATTGTTTCCACATGAATTACCTTCTTTCCATAAATTGTGAATATTAACACAATGACACTGTTTATTCAATACATTATCCATACTATTTATAAAAAAGGACTCCTTAATTTTTTTCTTTTCCTCAAATCATTTTTCATATGCAAAATAAAAACTATCAAAGCAGAATTCTTCATTACAAATCACAGCATGTTCTGCAAAAACAGATTTATATCTATTTGCAGAACAATGCAAGTTATTATATAGTAATTCATGCTCCCTAATCCTCTTTTTCAATGCACATTTGGTCTCCCCAATGTAACTATAACCGCAATGACATACCACTTTATATATAATATTACGTTTGTTGCTTTTATCAAAAGAATCTTTGCCATTAATAACCAATCTTCCAGTATTTGCACCCACTTTAAATGCAACATTAAAATCAGCAGATACAAATGAAGTAATCTTATTATGAAAAATATCCTTTACATAAGGCAATGCTATCCTATTTTTCCCATATTATCTCTTCTCCATCTATTTCTATACTTATATAGTGCACATAAAATATTTGTCTGACTATATCCCACACCCAATAAATCATTCACATATCTTTCAATATTAATCATTTTATCACTTTGAAATTTACATAAAACATCATTTCTAAAAAGAAATGTTCTAAAACCAGCCATATATATATATATATATATATATATATGGCTATATTTATATATGTATATCCAGTTTCTAATATATATATATATATATATATATTAGAAACTGGATTACTTAATAACTATTAAGCCAATAGCAAAAAGAGGCTACATTCCATATAATTCCAGAGTACAGAGTACAAATGTTATATAAATGGCAGGATTGAAGTCCTTGTTTAGAAAATATAAACTTTGTAAATATTCATCAGATAAAGGCAAAAATATTGAAATGTGTTCTAATGAATTGTTAAATGTTGGATATAATTATGATCATATTTATTATACTATTAAAAAGTTCAATATGAAATATAAATACAAAAATGAAAATAAGATTAGTAATGAAAATTTGAATATTAATACCATATATTTCCAATCAACAGGCAAGTTTCATAAGAAAAATTTATGAAGATATTTGTGACATTGCATTTTATGCACTAACTGCATTAAATAAATTAATAAATAACTGTAAAGATAAAACTGTATTTATAAATAAAAATTGTATCATTTATAAATGGATGTGTAGGTGTGGTAGTTGATATATAGGTGAGTTGAGATGCACATTGGAGAAAAGAACAAAAAATCACTTGTTATTAAAAAAAAGTTCAAAACACAGAACAAAATTCAAAAGATAATGATAATTTACCAGCTTCTTTTTTTATGACCATAATAAATCATGTATATATGGTTTTGATTTCAATCATAATAATATAAAAATATTGCAAACTGAAAAAAAATAATAAAAGAAAAATCAAGGAAGCTAGGTTAATGTATAATATAAAAAATGAAATAATAGAATTTAGGGATAGAATGTGACTATTATTCTATGTATGATGGCTATCTATAGTGCAGACTTTATGATGTTGGAGTCTGACACAAGATTTAGTTTCCTGATATTTATGTCAGCTGAGGCAGCCTCCCCGACCACAGTGGCGATTGTGGCTCAAAAGAAATTATAGGCAAATGATATACACAAGTAGGAATTTCAACACTGTTTGAAATCCAGAGCAATCATCAATACCACATAAAGTATAAAGTTTTAAAGAAACTTTTATCTGATAGCAAAAGAACTTTAAATCAATAACTTTTTATGTATGTTTCCATTAATTGTTTTCATATTTTTTAATTTTTTTGTTTATAAAATAACTAAATTATTAAATTTAAAGTTGGATGTAGATGGATGCATAGAGTCATTAAGTTGATGCTAGGTCATAAGGGGTCAATTTCAGACTATTTGTTTTGTAGTTGAGTCATTGCTGGTGGAGGGGTGTATACATACTTATGTCAATTAATGTAAAATATGTTAGTATACAGGGCACCGATCCCAAACGAATGCATGGTCCAGAGGTGTAGTCATCATGTTGTAATGGATGCAGACATATTTCCTGTGACATTGATTTCCTTTTGCAATGTAGATACAGAATATAATATGGCAATGACTGCTCTCCGTCCATATGAAGCATTACTTTTTAATGTTATATATATATATATATATATATATATATATATATATATATATATATATATATATATATATATATATATATATATATATATGATTCCTTCACCAGTCAGTTGCACATTCCTGTACTGGATGACAATCTTTCTTTTAAATAATATTATGCTGCAGATGCACATTCCTGCTAGTGTGATTTTATGCTATTATCTTCATATTGCATAGGTTGTGTCTGTATATCAGTAAGCAAGTTTTTGTTTAGCTACAAACTTTTAGGCTGAAGTTAAATGCTTTGAAAGATTTTAATTGAGTACTCTATGTAGCCCAACAATGCTCAATATTCTAAAATAAAATTATATAAACTGTCTCTCTGTGCGAACTTGCTAAAATAACAATTTAAATTTAAAAATTAATAATACAATCTAAAACAATATTAATTTATTCCACAAATTTATATGTGCATAAATAAATGTTTTTGTTATAATTACTGGTAGTGACTTATTAGATTGTTTTATTTTTGTTCTTTATTAAAAACATGTTTTAAGAATTTAGATTAGAAATCTCTTCTTCTCCCTGAGCTTAGTGACGAGGGCATAATGGTCAATAAATAAAAGTAAAATCTTAAAAATAAATATCTACCTCTATTATAAATACTCTAGGTTCAAATAGCCTAGAGGCACCATATGGCAGACAGGGTAAAGGTCTATAATTCTTTAACCTTTATAATAAATACAAGCAAGACTTAATCAATAGGCAAGCAACAAAATCATTAAGATCATATTATTATTGGAAAGTTAACCTTTCATATTATTAGTTGACAAAGCATACAATGATAGTTGAAAGCACCTGTAAGTGATGTTTATTTTATATATATATTTTTTTTTTACAAATTTTAATTACTGTATTTTTAATATTTATAAGTTTACTACGTATATTATTTTGCAGAAATACAGACACCAATTTACATATATGTATTGAAACAGTTACATCTGTTTCACCTATTATCTTTGATAATAGTATATGTCATTGCACTCCAGTTGTGTGTATTTCTTTAATTTAAAACATTGAGTGTGCTTATAGTATTGCAGGATATGTGCGTATATAATTGTCCTATTAATTATAATTTGAAAATATAGTCTTAAATATTTATATATGTGCATACGCTTGTTAAAATTGAAATAAACATAACTGTGTAATTAAAATTTATCTATATAGCAGCATAATAAGTTTAAATTTATAATATTACTTATTTTTTAATATTCATTCTAAATAACTATTTATTTAAGTCAGTATTCATTTTAGATAATTTTCAAGTGAGATAATTTTTAGTTCTTTTGTTTGTCTAAAATTACACAGGCAGAAAATTGTTTATCAGTTTTAGCATTTCTAAAAATAAAACTTTGACTAAAATTTGACCTATTTAAAAATTATAACTAAGACAAATTATAATATGCAATCAGGCATAACTCTATACTAAAGTGCTATGATCACTCTCTTGGAAAAATATGTCTTTAACTATGACATCTATTAAAATAATAGAGCCTTTCTAAGTCCAGATTTAGCTGTTCTAAATAATTTACTAACTGGATATTTGGCTAAAGGCTACTTCAAGCCAATATTTAGGTGATGTGGCATGACTAAAAGTAGGAGGGAACTACTGTCAAAAATATAGTATAAAAAGGTCTTTTTCTATCATTATTCCTCTTTTTGATTTTTCCTGTTGCTGTTGCTGTGCAAATTGTGTTATTGTGGCTGAAAATTGTTTTCCAGAGCTGAAAGTTAAATAAAAAAATGTTCCTGCTGTTTTAGAAAGCTGAATCTTAGAGAGCCACCATGAAAGCTGCTCCAAAGATGACCGTTGGCTAGAGACAAAGAGGCCATCATTTACTCTTCCACGAGTGGCTACCAATGAGAGAAAACCTCCACCATGTCCAACACAGTAAGAAAGAATCTGTACATGATAGACCAGAGTAATGGGGAAAGCTGCCACAGAAATAAATTCACCAAGCTATATCCTGACTAAAACCCAGAGAAGCCCAGCCTGATTTGATAGCACAAAGCATATTAAAGAATGCCTTAAAGACTTTACCGGTAAATCACTCTACCAAATCTTTAATTTCATAACTAAACTCATTTTAAATTAAAGGATAGCTAACAAATAAATCCCATAATAACTTATATCCTCTAAATGTTTATCTTAATTTTATTTAAATCTTAGAGCACTCTCAAAATTCTTGCTTAATCATAAATAATTTTAAATACTCATAAACATCTAGTTTCTATAAAACCACACAACAAATTTTATTTCTAAATTATCATTTATTGATCGTTTCATGCAATTTATTCTTATGCCATCTATCTTTAGATTTAAGTTCACGTCTATTAATTTATGCTATGTTTCCAACAGAACAGAGTTTTGTATGTTTAAAAAATTATCAGGGGAGGGGGAGCAAGTGATCACTTTTCTGTTACATCAGATTATTGTAATCTAAAGGATATAGTCAAAACTCCTTTCTGAAATAAAACAATTATTTACGCTAGAGTGAATCAGTACTTATAATACCCAAACAAGTTATTTAAAATTTATTCTTTTGCTCCACTTATTTGAAATGAAAATATTTTGCTAAAGTTAATTAAAATGTCTATGTTGTGTATATTATTTAAAAATGCAGATTTGCATATATTATTTAAGATGTATATTTGCGTAAGTTATTTAAAATATGTATTTTGCCAATTATTTAAAAAGTATATTTTACACAAGATATTTAAAAGGTATATTTGCGTATGTTATTTAAAACACATTTTGTGTTATTAGTAGGGCTTATTCTGACAAGTTATTGAAGATTAATATTTAAGAAGTTTATTTCAAAATCAATATTTTGTGTGAGCTATTTGATAATTCATATTTTAGATTATTTAAAATCAATCTGTAAGTTATTATAGAAATTATACTATATAATGTTCAAGTTCTAGTAAATCTAAACTTTTGCTATATCTCCTTTTAATCAAAGATTAAGAATATATACAGAAAGTCTTAAATCAGATTCTCAGTAATCACCTTTATCATGTGACTTAATAATCTATCTCCTTTATGAACTGACCAGTGGTTGTGGTATGGAAAGAGGCTAAGATTTAGCATATTTAATTTATAAATATTAATTTAGCATTGCGAATGTATTGCTAGTTTGCATAAATATGCATATCTACTTGCTATACCTATAATGGCCAACATCATGATCGTTTCCATGTCAGTCATGCCTCGAAAGTTTAGGCAACTGTGACATTTCTTCGTATTTCATCAAGTCACACCTCAAAAGTTTAGGCAAATGTGACAGTTATTGTATTTAATGGAACCAAAGTGTTTCCAAAGGGCTCATCATCCACTCTTCTGTTCACTTAAAAAAAGGCCTCTTCCATTATAGCAAGCAGATCGGTTAGGGAACCATTTACTAGGTAATAAACCTCAATTAAGAGTACATTCAAGGTGCAATTATCTAATACCATAGTTTCTAATGCACTAGAATCTGACATTCAACCGCCACACTTCAGTTCAGCTTTCCTAGAAAGTAACTTCAGCTTTGATCCGATCTAAAATCTGAGTTAATGTGTTTATCTGTATAACAATTATATATCATGCAAATGTCTTCATAATATAATTTTAAACTTAGTAATATATTTATAATATAATTTTAAACTTAGTCTTACTAATATAATCATTTATTTACCAATAAATCGATCACTCTAGCTGTTGCTTATTTCCACTAACTAAAACATAGCGTGAATTAGGACATGAAAGATGACATAAGCTTATTAAAAGGTCATATGCTAATTAAATTATTTTACAACCCTGAGAATCCACTCATTGCTTTGTAATATTATTTTGTAACCCTGAGAATTCACTCATTGCTTTGTGATATTATTTTTATAACTCTGAGAATCCACTCGTTGCTTTGTGATATTATTTTATAACCCTCAGAATCCACTCATTGCTTTGTAATATTATTTTATAACCCTAAACCATTCATCTGCATGTGATCCCTAAAATTAGCTTTGTAACCCTGAGTCACTTACCTGTGCGTGAGCATGCTATAGAGCTTGTTGTAATATATGCTTCATAAACCAGAGTATTCACTCACCTGTGTGTGATCCAGTTATATCCAATGTATTTTGCTGAATTATAAATTTAGTATATTAAATTTATGAAATATAAATTTGCTTCAGTCTCATTACTTGCTCATTACCTTATGAATCACTAGTTAAGTTATATAATATATATGGGGGGGGTGTTTCATGTTTTACTGCTTTGCTATTGCTGGAACGTGAATAAAGAGATAGCGAGTATAATCTCAAGCATGTCATTTGCGATGGGTTGATTTGGAAGCATGAGTGAGAGAGTTGAGGTATGATCAGACGTAGGATATTAGTATCCCGACTTCATCAGCCTTTGGTTCTCTGGCTTGGACTCTCAGTATGTTGAGCAAATGTACAAACCTGACCATTACATAGCTAAACTTTTTTCCCAAGTTTGCGACCCAACATGTGGCCTAGACTAAGTACACAACCCTGAGTAGTGTATTTATATTATTCGTTCCAATCATCATTGCAGTATGAAAGAAAATTTGTATAAATTAAACAAAACAACTCATAATTGGGTATAATAGTGATAAATAATTGAGTTTGTAAATAATTTAAATAAATTTGTGATTCAGAGAGGGATGGGCAAGAAAATGATCAAGCAAGAAAAGAAATACACAAATGATCAAGCAAAAAAAAAAAAAAGAAATACACACAAACTGAAAAAAAAAAGAGAAAAGAGATAAAAGTTTTATTTTAATGTAGAAACCTCAGGTGGCAAGACAGAAGATGGGTGAGTCTGAAAATTTAATTTATTATTTAGATGTGCTTATTATATATTTAATTATATATTATTTAGATGTATCAGGTGGCAAATAACAATAAAGAAATATGGTTAAAGAACAAGGTGAGTGAGGTAGTTATAGGTAGTCATTTCTGGGGGAGTAGTTGGTGAGTCAGCTGTCAGATAAAAAATAAATAAATAAAAAGAAGCAAATGCAAAGATAGACATAATACTAAAATATATAATAATAAAATAAAAATAAAATGTATAGACAAGAAAAGAAAAAAATAAGGCTAAAAGAGAAAGAGAGGAAAAGAAAGAAAAGGAAAGATATAATAAAGGAGGGACCAAGCCTGATGGTGATGATGAAATGGATGATAGAGAAAAAAAGAAGAGATGGAGAAAAAGAGAAAAAAGAGGGCTGAAAGGAAAGAAAAGAAAGAGAGGGCAGAAAGAGAAGAAAAAGAAAGAAATGATAGAGAAAAGAGGCAAAAATATAAGCTGAAAAGGGAGATAGAAGAAAGAGAGGAAAAAGGAAAGATAGAGAAGAAAGGGAAGAAAAGGAAAGGAGAGATAAAGAATAGAAGAAAAAGTAAAGAGAGATAGAGAAGAATGGATAAGAAAGGGAGAGGAGGAGCTTCGCAGTATAGGGCAGGTGTTAGAACTACAAAAAAAAGATAGGGAAGAAAAAGAAAGGAGAGAAAAAGAGAAGAAATGGAAGAAAAAAAAAGAAGTGCTAGAGAAGAAAAAGGTAAGGCTGATAGGGAAGAAAGATAAAGGAGAGATAGGGAAGAAATGGAAGAAAAAGAAAGGAGAGTTAGAGAAGAAAAAGATGAGGCTGAAAGGGAAGAAAAGGAAAGGAGAGATAGAGAGAAAAAAGAAAAGAGAGCTAGAGCAGAAAAAGATAAGGCTGAAAGGAAAGTAAAAAAGAAAGGCAAGATAAAGAAGTAAGGAGAGAAAAAGAAAGGTCAGTTAGAAAAGAAAGAGATAAGGCCAAAAGGGAAAAAAGAAAGGAGAGATTGAGAGGAAATGGAAAAAATAAAAGGAGAGCTAGAGAAGAAAAAGATAAGGCTGAAAGGGAAGAAAAAGAAAGGAGAGATAGAGAAGAAATGGAAGAAAAAGAAAGGAGAGCTAAAGAAGAAAAAGATAAGCCTGGTAGGGAAGAAAAAGAAAGAGATAGAAAAGAAAGAGAAGAAAAGGAAAAGAGAGCTAGAGAAGAAAAAGATAATGCTGAAGAAAAAGAAAAAGAGAGGAGAGAGAGAAAAGAAAGGAAAGCAAAAGAAAAGGAGATAGGGAACAAAAAGATAAGGCTGAAAGGGAAGAAAAGGAAAGGAGAGATAGAGAAGAAAGAGCAGAAAAAGAAAAGAGAGATAGAGAAGAAAGGAAAAAGATAAGGCTGAAATGCAGAAAAGGGAAAAGAAAGATAGAGAAAAAGGGAGGACAGAAAAATAAGAGATGCTTTGTTATATAGGTCAAATATTAGAATGACAGAGAGAGCCTCCATATAAAAAGATAGACATAAGACCAGAAAAAGAGAAAGTAAAAGTTCTAGAAAGCGAGTTAGAGATAGTGAACCAAGGGAACACAGAAGGTAGAGAACATATAATACAAAAGATACAGGGGTTACAGGAAAGAGTACATAGAGTAGAGAAGGAACCGGAAGAGATATGGATAGAAGCGAAAGAGCTACTACAGAAAAGCATAAGTTCAGCTAGTAAGGTCAAGATGAGAATAAAGAAAGCAGTGTATCAGGCAAGAAAACTAAAACTGACTTATAAATTTAATGTAGGAGATCGGGTTTGGTGGAGAGATAAGCCTCCAAACAGCAGAACTTTATCCAAGTACAGAACATTTGATGCACTCTACAAAGAGCCAGCTCAGATAAAGGGAAGCTGGAGGAAAATGTTTGTAGACCATATAACATAGACAGAATTGGAAGTTCTTTCAGAGCAAGGTGTAGAGAAATTATATTTAAGTTTTAGTTTATGGATAATTATAATTAGTTTACCTATTTAACCTTATTTAATTATTTATTTGTAACTCATATTTATAACCTATAGTAATAGAAAGTTAGCAAATAGAATTAGTATTAGCTTATTTATTCATTTATATAGAGTGTGAGTAATTAGAATTTATCTTATATTATCATTTAGTCATATTTAATCTTACTACTGAAAATTATATAGCATGAGAATAATCAGTAATGTTATTATCTTAGCTAATCATATTTAAATATTTAATAATTGTGTTACTTAAATATATTCAACTATGCTAGAGCAGGGGGTTGGCATATTAGTTGCTTACAGTAGCAGAAAGGGAAAAGAAAATTGAGGAAAGTAGGCAAGACTAGTAAAAACATGAGCTACAAAAAGAGACTAGAGAGGGAAGAAAGGCCTTTTTTTTTACTTTTTTTTTCCGGGAATGATTTACTATGAAACAGTTACATCTGTTTCACCTATTATTTTTGATAATACTATATTTTGTTGCACTCTGGTTGCATGTATTTCTTTAACTTAAAACATTGAGTGTGCTTATGATATTTGCAGAATATGTGCATATATAATCATCCTATTAATTATAATTTGAAAATATAGCCTTCAATATTTATATATTTGCATACGCTTATTAAAACTGAAATAAACATAACTGTGTAATTAAAATTTATCTATATAGCAGCATAATAAGTTTAAATTTATAATATTACTTCTTTTTAATATTCATTCTAAATAACTATTTATTTAAGTCAGTATTCATTTTAGATAATTTTCAAGTGAGATAATTTGTAGATCCTTTGTTTGTCTAAAATTACACAAGCAGAAAATTGTTCATCAGTTTTAGCATTTCTAAAAATAAATATTTGGCTAAAACTTGACCTATTTAAAATTTTTTAACTAAGACCAATTATAATATGCAATGAGGTATAACTCTATACTAAAGTCCTATGACCACTCTCTTGGGAAAATATATCTTTAACTATGACTTCAATTAAAATAATAGAGCCTTTCTAAGTCCAGATTTAGCTATACTAAATAATTTACTAACTGGATACTGGTTAAAGGCTAGTTCGAACCAATACTCAGGTGATATAGTATGACTAAAAGTAGGAGGGAACTACTGTCAAAAATATAGTATAAAAAAGGTCCTTTTCTATTTATCATTCCTCTTTTTGATTTTTTCTGTTGCTGTGAAAATTGTATTATTGCGGCCGAAAATTGTTATCCAGAGCTGAAAGTTAAATAAGAAACTGTTCCTGCTGTTTTAGAAAGCTGAATCTAAGAAAGCCACCATTAAACCTGCTCCAAAGATGACCATTGGCTAAAGGTAAAGAAGCCACCATTTGCTCTTCCTCAAGTGGCTACCAATGAGAGAAAACCTCCACCATGCCCAACACAGTAAGAAAGAAGCTGTAAATGAGAGACCAGAGTAATGGGGAAAGCTTCCACAGAAATAAATTCATCAAGCTACATCCAGACTAAAACCCAGAGAAGCCCAGCCTGTCTTGATAGCATGAAGCACATTAAAGAATGTCTTAAAGACTTTACTGGTAAATCACTCTGCCAAATCTTTTAATTTCATAACTAAACTCATTTTAAATTAAAAGCTAGCTAACAAATAAATCCCATAATTAATTATATACTCTAAATGTTCAACTAAAAGGTTTATCTTAAATTTATTTAAATCTTAGAGCACTCTCAAAATTCTTGCTTGATCATTAATAATTTTAAATACTCATAAACATCTAGTTTTTATAAAACCACACATAAATTTTTATTTCTAAATTATCATTTATTGATAGTTTCATGCAATTTATTCTTAAGCCATCTATCTTTAGATTTAAGTTCATGTCTATTAATTTATGCTATGTTTCGAACAGAATGGAGTTTTATATGTTTAAAAAATTATTGGGGGAGGGGGGTGAGTAATCACTTTTCTGTTTTCATATTATTGTAATCTAAAGGATATAGTCAGAGCTCCTTTCTGAAATAAATCTATTATTTACGCTAGGGTGAATCAGTACTAATTATTTAAAACTTATTCTTTAGCTCCATTTATTTAAAATGAAAATATTTTGCTAAAGTTAATTAAAATGTCTATGTTGTGTATATTATTGCAAAATGCAGATTTCCGTACATTATTTAAGATTTTATTTAAAAATATGTATTTTGCCAGTTATTTAAAAAGTATATTTTACACACGATATTTAAAAGGTATATTTGCATATTGTTATTTAAAACACATTTTGTGTTATTAGTAGGGCTTATTCTGATGAGTTATTGAAGATTAATATTTAAGTAGTTTATTTAAAAATCAATATTTTGCATGAGTTATTTGATAATTCATATTTGAGATTATTTAAAATCAGTCTGTTCGCTATTATAGAAATTATACTATATAATGTTGAAGTTCTAGTAAATCCAAACTTTTGCTATAACCCCATTTAATCAAAGATTAAGATGCTATGCAGAAAGTCTTAAATCAGATTCTCAGTAATCGCCTTTATCATGTGACTTAATAATCTATCTCCTTTATGAAGTGACCAGTGGTTGTGGTACAGAAAGAGGCTAAGATTTAGCATATTTAATTTATAAATATTAATTTAGCATTGCGAATGTATTGCTAGTTTGCATAAATATGCATATCTACTTGCTATACCTATAATGGCCAACATCATGATCGTTTCCATGTCAGTCATGCCTCGAAAGTTTAGGCAACTGTGACATTTCTTCGTATTTCATCAAGTCACACCTCAAAAGTTTAGGCAAATGTGACAGTTATTGTATTTAATGGAACCAAAGTGTTTCCAAAGGGCTCATCATCCACTATTCTGTTCACTTAATAAAAAGGCCTCTTCCATTATAGCAAGCAAATCAGTTAGGGAACCATTTACTAGGTAATAAACCTCAATTAAGAGTACATTCAAGGTGCACTTATCTGAAACCATAGTTTCTAACACACTAGAATCTGACGTTCAACTGCCACACTTCAGTTCATATTCCTAGAAAGTAACTTTGGCTTTGATCCGATCTAGAATCTGAGTTAATGCGTTTATCTGTATAACAATTATATATCACGCAAATGTCTTCATAATATAATTTTAAACTTAGTAATGTACTTATAATATAATTTTAAACTTAGTCTTAATAATATAATCATTCATTTACCAATAAATTGATCACTCTAGCTGTTGCTTATTTCCACTATATAAAACATAGCGTGAATTAGTACATGAAAGATGACATAAGCTTATTAAAAGGTCATATGCTAATTAAATTATTTTATAACCCTGAGAATCCACTCATTGATTTGTAATATTATTTTGTAACCCTGAGAATCCACTCATTGCTTTGTAATATTATTTTATAACCCTGAGAATCCACTCGTTGATTTGTGATATTATTTTATAAACCTAAACTGTTCACCTGCGTGTGATCTCTATAATTAGCTTTGTAACCCTGAGTCACTCACCTTTGTGTGAGCATGCTATAGAGCTTGTTGTAATATATGCTTCATAACCCTGAGTATTCACTCACCTGCAGGTGAGCCAGCTATATTCAATGTATTTTGCTCTATTATTTATTTAGTATATTAAATTTATGGAATATAAATTTTCCTCACTCTCGTTACTTACTCATTACCTTATGAACCACTAGTTAAGTTATATAATATGTATAGGGGGATTGGCTCATGTTTTACTGCTTTGCTATTGCTGGAACGTGAATAAAGAGATAGCGAGTGTAACCTCAGGCATGTCATTCATGATGGATTGACTTGGAAGCACTAGTGAGAGAGTTGAGATAAGATCAGACGTAGGATATTAATATCCCGACTTGGTCAGCCTTTGGTTCTCTGGCTCGGACTCTCAGTCTGTTGAGCAAATGTACAAACCTGACCATTACAATATATATATATATATATATATATATATATATATTATAATGGAACCCACTGCCACAAAAGTTGATGGTACCAGATATACCAGAACTGCAGGGTACACCATATGACAACATGAATATGACTAATTAGTTGGATGATTTGGATGAAATGTGTCAACCAACCTACAACAAGTCATATTCAAAATCCATGATTCAATGATGCATTTGTGTGTGTCAGATATTACTGAATCAAGAATGGCATCTAACAAAGGGAATGCATCTCACTAGTGTCAGGCCTAAGCCTTCGAATAGGATGCTAATGATGTCACAATGAAATGCCCAGTTCCAAGTCACATCTACTTTTAATATACTAACTTATTAAAAAAAAATTTAATGCAACTTAGACCAGTGCATATTCATTACACCTCTTTTTTTAGGCTTCATTACACAACAGAATTCGAACTCAGGGAGTTATTGCAGTTTGCTCTCTTCAAGGCTGGACCTATTCAATTATTAACCAAATATGCCCATATGTAAGCATAGATATAAAAAATATTGATGATGATCAATTATTTATAAGAGCAATACACAATGATGATGACCATCTAACTTTTAATTGTGAAAATTCATAATGTGATGATGATGATCACACATCTAGTGAAATAAATGCACAGAGATGATGGTGATGATTAAACAGAGATCAGATTGATTTAAACAACTTAATTTATTAACAACAAATAAAATAAATACTTACAAATAAAAAATAATAAAATAAATAAATATTTGTTTATCAAGAATGGCTTTTCTATTATCTTGATAACTTCATTCAACAGAAACAAAATAATTTAAAGTATATTATATACAAATAATTCTATATAATTTATTAAATATGTACATAAAACAAAATAAAAAGCACAATGGAACTTCTCTACTTATAAAACTTCCCCAATAAAATAATTACTATAATATTTTTAGGCTGGGGTAAATATATTATAATTATAACTGCCCCACTCCCATTTATTTATATGTAGGTATAAGTCATGGTTGAAATTAATGACAGCTAAAAAAACATTTACTCAGTGGTTTAGCTGTGCATTCAGAATAAACAAAATTACAAGTAAATGTTAATAGATTATTTAGTCTTGTTGTCCTAAAGTCTTACTCATAATATTAAATATATGAAAAACCTTACTTGAAATGAGGTCATCTTAATGGATCCATGTTGAGAGGAATCTGAAAATTTATTCTTATTTAAAAAAATACATATTAATGGTAGTGGATTCCTTTTTTAAAAATATTTCCACATATAATATCTATTCATTCATTGCCTTCACTTTTAAATTGCAGGTGATCAAATTTGATAAACGAATTTTAATTACATAATAAAAAATAAATTACATTATATAAACTTTCAAATAAAAATGACAAAAGAAAAAAATAATCATCATATGAATAAGATATATAATTTATCTTGAGTAAAGCAAGCACTTAGTTCAAAAAATGTCAATATCTATGGCAACTCTGTTGTTATTTATATATATCATTCTCCTTCATTAAAACAAACACATATAAAATATCTTTTTTGATTAGATGAATCCATGGAAGATGACAGTACACCAGCATTTTTGAGATAGATATTTGATGGTGAAATTTTATAATCTCATAATTCCATAATTTCCTAATAATATTGAAGTTATCTGGAATGTCCACAGCATTGGCTTTGTACCCCAAATACTTCATAATGTTTCCTTTATTATAAAGTATATTTATAACTTGGCTTGATTCATATAAAAAATAGCTTTTAAAAAACAACAGTTAATTTTAGTAGTTTTAGATTTGTTTTATATTATTACTATTATAATGAATTTTAGCTTGCAGAAAAACTTAAATCACTACTTTATTCCAGCTAAATTATAAATTAAAGTTTAACTTCTTGAAACTACACATATTAAAGCCAAATAGTTAATTTTTTTTTTATTTAAAAGAAAATAAAAAACTTAACTTTTTTTTGGTCAGTTCAATTCCCCATTTTTCCAAGTCAAGAACACTACTCTCTGTTGATTTAATTGTAGATTATTTTTAGTCCAGAGAAATGCTGCCTTGTCACATGATGGCTAAAAAGCCTATTTTTACAACTTGATAAATAAAATCAATTTATAAAATATTATTTTATCATTATTTTTCACTATTTCAAACTCGATCATTTATACAACAATTTTGACCTCATATAAATTTTAATATTTTATTTGTCTTATAAGTCAGTCAATTAGTATTTTTAATTAATGATATTAATGAATGAAAAAAACATTGAAAAACAATTAATCTCTACCAGTAGACGAACATATTCATTTATATGCATATATACATCATGTGTATAGCAACTTTGTTTGCTTTCTCACAATAGATACAAAAGAAGAGAATTAATTTCCCAAACATATTAATCTATATGTATTTTTATAAATGTATATACTACATTTATATAAGTAAGTATATAATATATTCTATTTCAAACACATTAGTTTAACTGTATGTTTATATATGGGTATACTACATTTATATAAACAAGTAGAAAAGATATTTAATTTCCTACCACTTGGTCTGAATTCAAATATTGAAAAATAAATCGGGGGTTGTGTAGGCCAGTTGTAAGCCATACAACATATTATTATCAAACAACATATTATTATCAAACATGTAGATATATTGAATTATTACTTCAAGATATTTTAGGTTTTGGAGAATATACTGTATCATCATCATTTGATTTTGTAGATAAAATTAAGAATATAAATATAAAGTTATATGACACAATTTGTACTTTTGATATAAATGAAATGTATGGATCAATAGTCTGAATAGAGTCAATTAATATTATTTATAATGCTCTTGTTTCAAAAATTGTAAAGTCTGTTATTATAAATTTTATTATAAAAGTATTGCAGTTTATTGATAAAAATATTTATGTTAATTACAATAATGAATATTATAAAATGATTTATAGTTGGCCAATGGATCTTCCTGCTATTGCTCAAATTTGTAATTTTGTTATATCAACATATGAAAGTAAAAATTTAAAACAATTGAAATATCAAGAAATTAAAGTATATCATAGATATGTGGATGATGTTTTTATTTGTGGAAAACAAAAATTAATAATAAATTTATTTAATGAATTAAATGAGATTAAGAATATAAAGTGGGTTATAACTAAACAGAAATTCAATTTCATAAAATTCTTGGATATTCAAGTTACACTTAATGATTACAGTTTGGATTATCTTATGTTAATTAAACCAATTGAAACTAGAGGTTTTATTCCATATGAATCACATGTACCTATGTTTCATAAGCTGTCGATTGAAATTCTTATATCGAAATGAAAAATTGTGCAAATATTCTAGTGATAAAATTTAAAATGTACATTTATTTGTTAATGACTTGTTGAATATTTGTTATTATAAAAATGCTATTACTAATATTATTAAACAATTTAAAAGAAATCAACACTATAATAAAATTAAAAATAAAAATATCAAAATGAAATGGATTTCAATGCTATTTATATCAGATGAGCAGATCAAGTTTATTAAGAGAATTTACAATGGTCGGTGTCATATTGCTTTTTCTCAACAAATAACATAAATAGATTACTTAATAACTCTAAAATTCAAAATTGAAAGTTTAATCATATTTCTATTATATATAGATTGATATGTGGATGTGGCTTACAATACATTGGTGAATCTAAGTGTACATTTGAGAAAAGAATAAAAGAGCACATGCTTTTATATAATAGAATTCAACAAGAGAAACAATCTGGAATAGATGTAAATAAACCTTCATCATCTGTTATATTTGATCATAATAAATCTTGTCAATATGGAATTAAATTTGATTATAAAAGTATGAAAATTATTCAAATGAACATTGTCATAATAAACGTAAAATAAAAAAGACTATCTTGATGTCAATAAATCATCAAATGTTAATGAATTGCCAGTCATCAAATGTTAAGATAACAGAATTGTGGGAAATCTGAATTGAACTATGAGTATTGTTAAGGGTTGTCTCATTTTGATTATTCAATATTATATAGTTGATAAAGACTACAAAATATATGGTCAAAAGTACTTCTAAAAATAATATAATTTATGTAAATTGTACTGTATTTTGATATATATATATATGGATTTGTATATTACATATATTTTGGAATGAATACAGATATCAAACTTTATTTATTACACACACACACACACACACACACACACACATATATATATATATATATATATATATATATATATATATATATATATATATATATATATAATGTAAAGTATAATACCCATTATAGAAATTATATGTAATATATAAACAAACAATATAATGGTAAAAATATTATATTTTAAATTCTTTAGTACTACTTTCAATTACATAGTAATCCTCATCAGCTTTAAATGAATTTCAAATTTTAATTTTATATAAATTTCCATAAGCCATGTATGGTCATATTTGCAACTTGCCTATTAATAACATTATCTTTATATTTATCTATTAAAATTGCCTCTTTAATTTTCCTCTTTTTATGATTCCTTTCTTCCATAAAAAGAGAAAAATTAAAGATGCACTTCTAATAGTTAAATATAAAGATAATGTTATTAAGAGGCAAATCATAAAAAGAGGAGAATTAAAGCGGCAAATTTAATAGATAAATATAAAGATAATGTTATTAATAGGAAAGTTGCAATTATGTCCCTACATAGCTTATGTAAATTTATGTAACATTAAAATTTGAAATTCATTTAATGCTGATGAAGATTACTATGTAATTGAAAGCCCTACTAAGGAATTTAAATTATATTTTTTACCATTAAATTGTATATATATATATATATATATATATATATATATATATATATATATATATATATAATTGATACGATAAACATATACTGCCAACCACATTGTTGTGCCATTTATAATGGATACAATAGTGCATATCAAACAGATATACTGAGAAAAAAATGTCCAAAATGTTGAACAGCATTTATAATGGATTGTGTATATGCCATAAATAAAAGATAATATGGCCTAAATTGTTGACTGGCATTTATAATAAAAAATACAATTTGAAACTCTATATATAATCAACAATCATTAATTGACTAAGTCTCATGATAACACAGCATTTATAACAGAATATGTTATCTCTTAAATTATTTAATTTATAAATTCAATCTATAAATTGCACCATTTAATGGGTAGCATATGTTATAAATAAAGAAAACATTTGGATAAGATATATCTGAGAGGCACCCATAAATTAACCTAGCTTCATAGTAACTTGCCAATTATAATAAAACATATGTGCCATGCAAAAAGAAAGAACATATCTTTTATCTTTCAACTCAATATCAATATGATACATATAAGAAGTGTAATAACCTATATAATAGCATGTTTTACATATATTAAGAGAAAAAAAACTGCCTCAAAATGAATATACTAAAAATATACTGTTACAGTGGCTAACTATATAAAACAAACTTAATAGTACAGAGCATTGACTAGAGTTTGTTACTGATTAGTCCTCAGAGTTAACTTAACTCATAATTAATTATATACCAAATATAATTTGGATCAAAAAGAATTTTATTGAATCCAATATATATATATATATATATATATATATATATATATATATATATATATATATATATATATAATTACTAATAATTTAATATTTTCATTTCTGCTAACTTGTGGAACTGATGTACAAAAAATAGAGAAAAAGAAAATTAATAAATCTCAAATAAAACTCAAAGTCATTATTTTATATAAAATAAATGATATAGCTTTATTCCAAGATTGTGATCCTATATGTATGTATATCTAGGAAACATAATAATGATTTTGTTTTTCAAATATTCTATTTTTTAAATATAAATCAAATACAATATTTAATGACACTCCAGATAACTTGCAGTTTATATTTTACATAGGAACTGTATAAAGCTGTTATGAAATTAAATCAATAGACAAATAAATAAATAAACTGTAGATATCTTGTTAAATTAAAAATTTGGTTTATAGATGTATTTATTTAACTACATTTTTTTAAAAAATAATAATAATTTGAAGTAGAAAATAGTAAATGGCTGGATTAAGCAAATATTAAATGGATTTAATGAATGATCCATTTATCAGAAGTCATTTATACACCCATAAGTTATAAATTCAATGTCTACATAATGTAAATCATCTAAATAAGCTTTTAAAAATAACTTACACCTCAATGGAGAAGTTCTGGATGACCGTAGCATATACGAAACATGTGTGGATTATCCCAACTGGCCATATGCTTATAAATTCAAACATTTACAATTACAAAACATTATTGGTTGGTTTTTGAATGATTACAAATCATTATAGCACAAAACACAGACATTCTTACACTTTGAAGCAGTAACATACTTGAGGGTATCCTGGAGGAAACACATCCTTTAAACAAACTTATCTTGATATTACATACTAAAAATACAAGCAACCTCACCTGCTATGATGGAAAATTTAGTTTTAATGAAACCTCATGAGTGATAGGTCAAAAAGAAAATTCCACAGTGCAACTAGCATAAATATATCAAAAGCATGGTGGCCTGGAACTTTGTCTCAGTGCATCAGGAAAATATATGGAGAGGTTTACCGAAAACAACAACAATAGTTACCCAGAAATATGTGATTTCAATCACTGTAAGCATAAGCACTATCAACTCATGGACAATTGCAATACAGATGGGGAATTTATCTGCTCCATCCAGCACAATAATAATAACTTTAATAATTAAGGCTTGAAATACTAAGGCCATTCTACAACTAACAATACCAAGAAAAAAATTCACAATAGGTGACTAAAGTTATAACCATAATTTCAACCTCAATAACCAATAAGTAATGCATGCACCAACAAATAAATTTAAAAGTCAACGGACTGAAATATAAATAAAGACAATGATTAGCATATGAAACATTGGCACTAAGATATAACACAGACAAGTATGAAATATTAAATATTTTAACTTATGATAATTAGTGGACATGAATAAAATGCAACCAGACTGTGAGAATAATAAGTGAAGAATTAAGGTACTTATTAAATAAGGAAATAATTTATAAATACAGTTCTATAAAGTGTGTATATTTATACAACTCCTATGTAACTAAATATAATTTATTGCTTTCCAATTTAAAGTGACAAATGGCATTTATTATTTAATATATATTGAACCAATTTCGAATATGTGGATTCGAATCACCAGTCTCTTAGGCAGAGAAGAACATACTCGGAGAGTATGTATGCCCAAACGATAGCTATAAAGTATATAACTAGCATTACATTTCCAGGACATAGCTTCTTCTCGGATGTTGAGTTCAACACTAAGTTCAAAGCACTTTTTTTGTTTATGTATAAACATGGGTGCCAGCTGCTTTTTCTAAAAGAATACTAAAAGAATAGACAACGCACTTTGAATAGTGGCCACTAACTCAATGCCTAAATCCACAACTAGCTCAGCTGTTTGTAATCACTAATAGATTATACATAATTAGTGGTTAAAAGACTTGATAAAAGAAATTGATAAAAGAATTGTAAAAGAATTGATAAAAAGAATTGGTAAAAAGAATTGACCGACAAATAAAGTTTAATTTTAAAGATAATTTATTAACTAACATTTATTTACTAAATTTAAACATTCTAATAAAACACACGCATATTTTAAATTAACATTTCTAAATAGTTTAAATATTCCTATAGATTTAATAACAAAACACTCTAATTTAACTAATAAACATTGATATAATGATCACGCACATATTAACTCATGCATACACATAATTATGATAATAAAGAACTACATAGCATTTGAAATTTAATCACACACATCAATAGTTCATTTATATATGATATAGAGTTCATATAATTAGACTCTTGGAGGATTCGCACGAATTAATGAAATGCAATGGCTATTACAGTATAAACGAAATAAGCAAATGTTTTTATGTAGGCTTTTTTGAACGTAGATTTAACACTTTGTTTTCTTCTTGTTTGTTGTTTCTTCCAGTATGAATGGTTCCAGTATGAATGCTTCCAGCCGGCTGGGATGTTTCCTTGTTGAGTTTCCTGATTTTCATGATTATTACCATCGGAAACAAATAGATACTGAGGAGATTTACTAAGATGTTAAGCTGACATTATTTCATGGGCAGATCTGCTGTTTTCTCGGACATCTGGGCTGGAGATAAATGTGTGTTCCCAAGATCTTCTCAACACTGCATTTTGTTTGTTAACTGCTTAATTAATTTCTGAACTGCACTACTCAATTACTTTGTGAACTGATTTGTCTCAACTAATTTGTGAACTGCTTGTCTCAACTGATTGTCTGAAAAAATATTCAGTATTTATACCAATGATGTGTTTTCTTTTCAATATCCTCCGGCAAATATCTGTTGTTGAAATTTTTTATCAATTAATCCTTTGATAAAAGTGTTTTGGAAGATTGCTTAATTAGTAATAGCCATGCAGAGATGTTGTTTTATATTTTAATTAATAACCATTGCCGTGTTTTTTAATAATAATCTTCTTTAACTTTATAATAACATTTATTCTATTGTTGACAATCGCACATATATACGCACATATATTAGTTTTAACATTATTTTTTCTTTAATTAAACTTGAATGAAAAGAGATTTGTATGTTTTAACTTTTTAAATTATATTTTTACGAATACTAATAAAACTCTTTACTTCCTTTTATAACCCTTAGTTTCATTTTTCAAACCAAGACTCCCCCTCCCCCCTTTTGATTAATTAATTGTAGCTTTTTTTTATTTCAAAAACTAACGCTAGAAAACTATTTAATTCTTATCTTTTTTCTAAAACAAACTGCAATAAACTCTTCAACGTTTAATTTTATGTTTTTCTTTTATGAACGATTATTTTAATAATATAATTTTAGATAAAATTATATGTGCCTATATCAATAAAGGTAATTTATAAATGCAGTTCTATAAAGTGTGTATATTTATACAACTCCTATGTAACTAAATATAAATTATTGCTTTCCAATTTAAAGTGACAAATGGCATTTATTATTTAATATATATGTATATACCACAGAAATCATATATATATATATATCTTTTTACAATCACTATTTTAGCTTGGTATTTAATAATATATTCACCAATTTAAGATATACAATTTCTTAAAATTAATAAACAGATATACATTAGCAATTGACTTTCCCTATTCTTAATATGTTTAACCTGTAAAAATAAACCTATAAGTTAATTATGAGTATTACAATCATATATTTTTATAAAGACCTTTTAAAATGTTATAAAAATAATAGACATATAAAACAAAAACAAAAATGATAATTTTTAGTTACCATCTAATTGCTTTAGTGCCTTATCATTACCAAATCAGCCAGTTATTCCTGGCATTTTATTTTATTTTATTCATCCTAAAAATAATTTGAAGTAATGTTAAATTATGTACATAGTATTAGTGAATTAATAAATTTCTTTCCTGTTGTTAAAACATTTGATTCCACTCATTTCCTTGATATTCAATTATGTATGCGTTTAAGTTGAATATTACTTTTGGATCATTAAAAAATTTGGAAGTTATAACAAAATATATAAATACAATTATAAATAGATATTTTTTAACCTATTTATGAACACAGGTTTATGTTTAGGTATTATGTTACACAAGGTTCCAATTGTGATAGATTAGCAAGACAAAGAGGCAAATTGCCCCAAAATGATAAAGGTGGAACTTTGCAAATCATCTTTAGTACTAAACCTTAATCCAATAATTATTATAATGAGATTTTATAATGGATATGTTCTCTGTGTTCCATAGCAATCTCCTGGCATATTGTTACGATTCATGTGCAGATAAAAAAAATTATTTATTATATTGTAAAAATTTATTTTCACAATCTATTAGGTAAATATAACAAATAAATAACCATAATAATAATATAACATTTTAAAACATATTTTTAAAACAAAATACAATTAAATTACAACTGGCAATTTAAATATCATAGTTAATAATTATTTATAAATACACACTCGTAATTATATATATATATATATATATATATATATAATTACGAGTGTGTATTTATAAATATGATGATATGTATGTTGATATGTTGATGATATGTATGTGTATATATATATATATATATACACATACATATCATCAACAAGCATTATCAATCCAATTTCAGGATGAAGGTCTATCCAAGTTTAATATACATTTTCTCCAATCTTTAGCTTCACATTTCCACATCACCCCTGCACACTTTCATATTTCATCCAGCTATCTCACATGTGGTCTCTTTCTGAGTCTTTTACAATATCTTGGAATCCAGTTTAAAGTTTCAAGTGTCCATCTATTATCATCTCTTCTAGCAATATGTCCAGCCAAACTCCACTTCAATCCTTTAATTTTTTCAATAAGGTCAGTATCACTTGTTTGTTCTCTGACCCATACATAGTATTTTCAATCTCTTATTGTTACTCCAGACATACATTTCTCCATACTTCTTTGAGTGGTCTGAAGTATCGATATTGCTCTTCTTTTAAGTGTCCAAGTCTCAGATCCATAAGTAAGAACTGGTAAAACACATTTGTTAAAAACCTTCCTTTTCAAACACATAGGTATATTTCCTTTTAGTAATAAGTTATTTATACCAAAAGCACTCCAACCAAGTTTAATTCTATGATTAATTTCTTCCATTATCTTTCCATCTGTACTAGTAATTTGACCAAGGTATTTGTAACTGTTAACTTCTTCTAATTCATCAGAACAAATCTTTACTTTCATATTTTGAGCAAATCGATTAAACATTACTTTAGTCTTTTTAACATTTATCTTTAGTCCTACTTTCCTACTTTCATCTGATAACTCCTGCAACATTTCCTGCAGCTCTGAAGCATTATTTGCAAAAACAACTACATCATCTGCAAAATCTAAATGACTTAAATAATCTCCATTTATTTTCACCCCTTTAGTTTCCCATTTTAATCCACAAAATACTTCTTGCAGCACTGCTGTAAAAAGTTTTGGAGATATGGAGTCACATTATTTTACACCTTTCTCAATGTTGACTTTCCCAGTATCATTATGTAATCTAATTGTTGCTGTTGCATTTTTATAAATAGTCTTTAAAATATGACAATATCCTGGATCTATACCTTGATGATCCAATGCTTTAATCACTGAAGATATGTTTATAGAATCAAATGCCTTTTCATAATCTACAAATCCAAAACATAATGACAACTCTTATTCATTTGTCCTTTCTATAACTTCTCTCAATACCTGAATATGATCAACTGTACTAAAAACACTTTTAAATCCAGCTTGTTCTCATGGTTGGTTGAAATCCAATGTTCTCTGTAGGTGCATTGTAATTTTGTTGATAAAAAGCTGATAGGCCTGTTATCACCTTTTTTAAATATTAATATTATTACTGCATTCTTCCAATCATCGGTACATCTTTATCATTTAGACATTTGGTATATGACTTTGCTAAAAAAAATTCTATTTCTTCACCTGCTTCTTTTAATATATCAATTATAATTTTATCATTACCTGGAGCCTTTCCTTTCTTCATACATTTATTTGCATGTCTCACTTCTTCATTTAAAATTCTGGGCAATTCGGAAGTTGTAATAAATATAGGAAGTACTTGTTCTTTATTACTATATAATTCTTGATAAAAATCTACCAATTTCATAAAGACATCTGTTTTTTTAGTAATAATTCCATCTTTTTTTTTTATTGCAGATATAAATTTCCTACCAATACGAAAATGTTGTTTTACATTCTTGAAACTTTTATTTTCTTCTACAGTTTTCCTTGCTAGTTCACAGTTATACTTTCTTATACCATTTGCAACTCTATTCCCACCATTTTACAAAATTCGAGATATTCAATCCTTTTTAAGGCATCATTTTTGTATATCTTCATATTCCTTCTTTTCATCATAAATTCTCTAGTCTCAGTAGAAATTTTATTAGTCAGTTGCTAGTTTTTTCTACCAGCTATCTTTGTTGCAGTTTTTAAAAGTGTATCAGTTATTTTCATATTAATTTCATTCAAATCTGAATAATGTTCAAAATCTACTAATACTTGAAACCGATTTGTAAGTTCTAATTTAAATTCATTAGAATGTTTTTGAACATTAGGAATATCAACTGTAAATATTGTTTTTTCTTAATAATTTTTGTTTATTAAAGAAAAAAAAATACAAACTATGAGTAAAATTTTTTATTAAACCTTATCTTGCGTAGTTACTTAAAAAAAATGGAGTCTTGGGCAAACCGAAGGGCTACAATATATATATATATATATATATATATATATATATATATATATATATATATATAATGCTGTACAAGTAGCCATGATAGTTTATTATTAAAGCTTCATTTTAATAAGGTTTGGACATCATTAATATGGTTTGAACCTAATACAGATAGCTAGGACATCAGGTTGATGATGAAACAGTCAGTATTGTGAATATTCACCTTTTTTTTTCATCACATTATCAGTTGGAACTTCTATAAAATAAGATTTTAAGTTAACTAATGTTGGATCCAATGTAGTCTTCAGGGTGTCAGTTCTAATTCCCAAATTATAATTGAAGAATTAATATATATGTATGAAGAAATTATGCTAAACATGTTTATTTAGTAATTCATTTTTCATTTTTGTAGACAGCAGGTACATTAATATCCAATGCCTAATGTTTCTACTAGGCATACACCCTAAAAATGAGAGTTTACTCATGAGAATAATTACATATCACCATTACTACTATATCATTTCTCAGACATAGAAAATTGTCTTTAAATCATGACAGCAATTTTTTTTTTTTGCAAACAGCAATTGCAGAGTAACAGTAAACAAAATGCTGAAATAAATATAATAATAAACAAAATAAAGTATATTTCCAGCATAGTATAATAAAGTTTAAATGTAATAGAGACAGATATATTACAGTTCAAATAAATTAATTAAAATATCATCATCATTATCGTCATCAACCATTATCATTCCACCGCTGGATGAAGGTATCTCCAAGTTCAATCCAGCTTTTCCTATCTTTACCTTCTCTGCTCCACATCACCCCTGCACACTTTTTTATTTTAATCCATCCATATCACATGTGGTCTACTTCTGGGTCTATTACAATCTCTTGGAATCCAGTTTAAAATTTTAATTGTCCATCTATTACCATCTCTTCTAGCAATATCTCCAGCCCAACTGTACTTCAGTCTTTTAATTTTTTCAATGAGGTCAGAAACATCTATTTGTTCTTTTACCTATACATTGCGATTTCGATTTCTTTTTGCTACTCCCAACAAGAATCTCTGCATTCTTTTTTGAGTGGTCTAAAGTCTCTGTATTGCTCTTGTATTAAGTGTCCAAGTTTCATATCCATAAGTAAGAACTGGCAAAACACATTTATTAAAAACCATCCTTTTCAAACACATAGGATATTTCCTTTTACTATCAAGTTATTTCTAACAAAAGCAATCCAACCAAGTTTAATTCTATGATTAATTTCTTCCATTATGTTACCATCTGTATTAATAATCTGACCAAGGCATTTGTAACTGTTAACTTCTTCTAACTCATCATGATCAATCTTTTTTTTTCATATTTTGAGAAAATCTATTAAACATTACTTTAGTGTTTTTAACATTTATTTTTAGTCCAACTTTCCTACTTTCATCTGATAACTCATGTAACATTTCCTGTAACTCTAAAGCATTATTTGAAAAAAACAACTACTTCACCTGCAGAATCTAAATGAGTTAAATAATCTCCATTTACTTTCACTTCTTTAGCTTCCTATTTTAATCCACAAAATACTCCTTGCAGCACTTCTGTAAAAAGATTTGGAGATATGGAGTTACCCTGTCTTACACCCTTTTCGATGTTCATTTTTCTACTATCACTATGTAATCTAATTGTTGCTGTTGCATTTTTATAAATATTCTTTAAAATATGGCGATATCCTGGATCTTCACATAATCGCAACTCATATTCATTTATCCTTTCTATAACTTCTCTCAATACCTGGATATGATCTACTGAACTCAAACCACTTTTATATACAGTTTGTTCTCTTGGTTAGTATAAATCCAATGTTTTCTGTAGTAGAGGAGGTGTAATTATCTTAGTAAAAAGTAAGTATAAAGGTGATAAAAGACTGATAGGTCTGTAATTCTAATATCTTCTTTATCACCTTTTTAATATATTAATATTAATACTGCATTTTCCCAATCATCTGGTACATCTTTATCATTTAGATATTTGGTATATAACTTTACTAAAAAATATATTTCTACACTTGCTTCTTTTAATATATCAATTATAATTCCATCATTACCTGGAGCCTTCCCTTTCTTCATAAATTCAATTGCATGTTTCATTTCCTCATTCAAAATTCTGAGCAATGTGGAAGATATAATAGGTATAGAAGGCACTTGTTCTTTATTACTATATAATTCATGATAGAAGTCTTATACAAATTTCATGATGTCATTTCTCTTTTTAGTAATAATGTCATCTTTTTATTGCAGATATAAATTTCCTACCAACAACAAAATGTTGTTTTACACTCTTTAGACTTTTATTCTTTTCTACAGCTTTCCTTGCTAGTTCACAATTATACTTTTTTATATCATTTTCAACTCTTTTCCACACCATTTTTCAAAATTCAAGATGTTCAATATATTTTTTAATGCATCATTGTTGTATATCCTCATATTCCTTCTTTTATTCATAATTTCTCTAGTCTCAGTAGAAATTTTATTGGTCAATTGTTGCTTTTTTCTACCAACTATCTTTGTTGCAGTTTTTAAAAGTGTATTGTTTATTTTGCTATTAATGTCATTCAAATCTGAATCATGTTCAAAATCTACTAATACTTGAAACCGATTTGTAAGTTTTAATTTAAATTCATTACAATGTTTCTGAAGATTAGGAATATCAATTGTATATATTGTTTTTCTTAATAATTTTTGTTTCTCTAGTTTGGCATTAACATGTATCTTACATCTTACTAATCGATGAACACTTCCTGTGTTAATTTTTTTAAGAACATTACAATTTTGAAATATGTCTTTTCTGTTAGTCAAAATATAATCCAATTCTGCTGTGCCTTCATTTGGATGCTTCCATGTTCATTTCCTTTTAACATTGTTCTCAAAAGAAGAATTCATGCAAACTCCACAAGTCTATGTTCTCCCTCATTTCTATTACCATAACTAAAATTACCTACAGCATTTTTATCTTTCATTTGTTTACCAATTCTAGCATTAAAGTCTCCCATAACAATTTTTAAATGTTATTTGCTCTGATCAAAATCCTTTTGTACATCCATATAAAAATCTACTATTTCATCACTATGAGAATTTGTTGGGCCATAAACCTGAATTATCTGCATGTGGTATCTGCTATTAAATTGCAAAACTAATCTTGCCACTCTGTCTAATATATCATCAATCTCCAGAATGATATTCTTCGATTTTTTTTAAATTGAGTTCTACTCCACTTGTATTTCCAATGTTTGTGCCTTTATAGTAGAATATATGTCCACTTTTTAAATCAATAGTTTCTTCACCTTGTCTTCTCACTTCACCAAGTCCAATAATGTCCCATTTAATATATGATAGTTATTTTTCTAACTCTTGCAATCTTCCTTCATTTGAAAGTGATCTGCAGTTGTAAGTACCTAAATAAAATGTCATCATCAAATGGCAGCCTGAGTCCACAATCAGTGGATATTTAGCACCCACTGCCTTCAGCCACAGACTGGTGCTTTGGTTGATGACTTTACATCCTTGGGAATAAAGGTCATGATTTATTTTTGTCTATCATGATTGTATATCCTGGAAAACATATTCTTAAACTAGGATGTAAAAAGCCAATAAACTCACCATGCTGGCTAATGCATGTTGGTGAGCAGCCCCTCAATGTTCATATAGTATATGAATTATCTCATAGTAATAACAGCTGCTATGACAAGAATATATGGAGTGTACATTAGGAATTTGCCCTGCTCTTTTTTTTTTTGATGGCCTCCACAAGAAATCAAAGGGTCTTCTTTCAGTGAATAGCAAACTCCTTTCTGCAGCCAATTAAAATATATCAGAGTTTAAATAAAACAAAGTTAAAATATATTAGAATTTAAATACAAATATATTTAAATGGTAATGAACCATTTTTTATTTTAGCACAGAGTGAATTTTATACCTGGTAGCTTTAAATATTATATTTCACAAAGATTAAAACATTAAACATCATTGATGAATCCCACAAAGTAGAAACTATTTTGGCAGTATTAAATGAGTAGGCACTAGATAGGGATATTATGCACAAACTTTCCTACATCTATAGATTACTGTAAATTGCACTGAGTGATACTATTCTGTGGAGAGTTTTACCATAGTGTAGACAACTTTTATTTAATCAGCTGTGAAGTTTAATAATAACTCTTATATATATATATATATATATATATATATATATATGCATCACATTTAAGATATTTATATATATATATATATATATATATATATATATCAATACTCTTAAAATCAGATATGTGATGCAAACAGAATAAATAAACAAAATCAAATGACTTATAGTTGCATGCTTATCTCACTAAACCCATCTTTATATTATAATGGTTGTGGTGGTTATTGGAAGTTTAAGACTTACTGTATCTGCTGTACAGGGCGCCACCAGGCTATTGGAACCTGGAAAATTTATATAGTAGGCAGATACACTCTGTTAAGATCTAATTTTACATATATATTTTATTCAGACCATCAGCTCATGCCACGAGCTCAGGGAGCAGCAGAATAATTTATAATAGATATTTAAAATATATTTTCAATACTAAAAAAATATTTTTAAAAAAAATAAAAAAATAAAAGGCACTGCCATAAATAACATACAAAAACATTTATTAACATATATATATATATATATATATATATATATATATATATATATATATATATATATATATATATATATATATATATATATATAAACATTTAAATTTGAGGAATAAAATTTATTATTTTAGATTGGTTATTAATTTTTAAATTTAAATTATTATTTTAAACAGTCCTTAAAGATGGGTATTTTATAAGTTTGTTTTATAATATTGAGTATAGATTGGCTGCATAGATTACTCAGTTAAAAACTTTTTAAAACTATCATTCAATCTCGGACTAAAAGTTTATAACCAGACCAACACTTGCTTCCTGCTATATGAATGCACTCAATGCAATATGAAGGTGCTAGTGTAAAACCATGTAGTCATGAATGTGCATCTGCTGTGTGATATTATTTGAAGAACATGATCTTTGTCCAGTACAAGAATGTGCATCTGTCTGGCAAAGGAATCATGTATATAAAATAATTCAAAAGAGAAGTGCTACATATGGGGGAAAGCTGTCTTACTGCTGATTTATTGTCCTATCCATAGAGCTAGAAGGGGTCAATCATGCAAGAAATATGTCTGTGTCCATTGCAACACAATGACTATATCTTTTGGTCATGCATTCAATTGGGCTTTGCCCTGTATCCTAACACACTTCCCATTACATTGATATAAACACCCATATATCTCTCCACCAGCATCAACATAACTATGAGACAAATAGCCTGAAATTAAAACCCATTCAAAATAAACATAAACGATTAAAATATAAAGTTATTGTAGTAATTGCAGAGAGAAATTTACAATAAACCCAATGGCACTCATCATAAGGTGTTGCACTGACACCAACAACTTAAATGATAAATACATTTGGACACTCAGCATGGTGTCATATTTACCGATATCTATATATTTTAATCAAAATAATAATAATAATAATAATAATAATAATAATAATAATAATAATAATAATAATAATAATAATAATAATAATAATAATAATAATAATAATAATAATAATAATAATAATAATAATAATAATAATAATAATAATAATAATAATAATAATAATAATAATAATAATAACTAAACATTATTTACTCTATGCAGCTATCTACACTGAACTTAAATTTAAATACATGAAAATAATTTAATTAATAAATATTTTAAAAAAATGGAAATGATTAATTTAGCAAACTCAAATATATAACATTAAACAGTAATAATTGATTTTGAAATCTTAAAATTCAGACAAAATTTTATTTTAAAAATTAGGTTTAGTTGATTAAAAGCTTGTCAAATCTTGACGAAAGTTCTTAATTACTTTTTTTAAAATTTTACAGTTCATATCTTACAGTAGAAGAGCTCTCTGTTCCTGATTCCAATTCCCATGAAGTCTTTATTTGTCATACTTTTATGTAAGAAAGACTGGTCTGTTGTTCTGGAGATGGCCTCTAGTCAATCCTGGTACTATTTAATTGCAGTACCCATATGATTCGTGGTCTGCAACAGTACCACTCATAATTCAACAGTCACTTATTTGAAATAAGTTAGAGAGGGTGGCAAGTGCATCTTTTCACCCTTCTCAAAAAATCAAGCTTGAACTGGCTTTTAATTTGAATTGTTTTCTTTTTGTATTAATCCTCTGGATTCACTGAACATAGTTTCCTGTTTCAATCATTTTCATTAAGGTCCAAGCATTGGTTACTGCTTCTATTGGACATTGTAATTTTTTATTCTCTTATCTGACTTTTTAATTATATAAAAGCCCCAAAGGCTAGTTTGCTTTTTTGTTTAATTAATAACACAATCATTTCCATTTACTGAGGTTACACAGGAATCTTAAAATAGAATTTTACATTTATTTCTATTTTCATTTATGTTACTTTTTAACAAAAAATATTTTATCTTTAAATCCTTTCTTTTTTTTAAATAAAAAAGTATGTTTTAAAAAAATACTTTTAAAATTTTCATTTCATCTGTGTGATATATTATACATATTAAACAACTCTTTTTAATTTTAGCTTTTAGTATTTTTAATAAATTTATTTTTATTTACGAACTTTTTATTTTATTTTTAAATTAATGTAATGGCATATTATATACCGTTACAATATTAATGATATTGCATATGATCAGAGAATTATTAAAATTTACTTATTAAATGTAAATAATAAAATGAAGTAAATTCTTCTATTTCCTTTCATACTATTAATTCTTTTTTTTTTAACTTTTTTCTTTTTTGTTTAGTACTTTTCTTTAGAAACATTGATCTAAATCTACTTCATAATTAATAACAATTGTGGAAGTAATTTTGAATTAAAACTCTTTATAAGATAGAAAAAACAAAATTTAAAACAAAACTTAAAATAAAGTTCCCCTGCTATATCAAATCACTAAGTTAGGTAAGGTCTTATAGAATATAAATATTAAAAGTTAATATAAATGTATAAATCATTTAAATTATAAATAGTAAAAGGTAAATAAGCTGATTAATATTAGTTAATATAAAATATACATATATCCCCAAAATTATTTAAATTAAATATAGCTAGTTTATTGGTAACATAAGTAAACACTTTATAAAATTGTTCATAAATAAATAAAAAAACTATCTTTAAGTCCAAAGGAAAATGTGCAATTGAGTTGATATTATTTTCTAAAAAAGCTGAATTCTATATATGTGTATGTACACATGGAAATAGAGCTCCTTTGTAATGTATACGTTAAGTGACTTTATTTATCGGTTTTCAAGTTTTTAGAGATTTGAACTGCATATGTAAAGTCACTTAACCTTTTAACCGCTAATTATATTATTGGTTGTATGAGGTAAAAATCAAATCTTTTAATTGGCCAACTCACAAACTGAAGACAAAGCCTATTGTTAAAACATATTCACCTATAATATTAAATTCAATTCAGATACATTTATAAAAAGTATATTACTAATCTTTCAGGTTATGTAAGAGAATGAAAGTTCTTTCAAAAATAAATTTCTATTTATTTATTATAAAATATATTCAATTTTGGCAAATATAAAGCGAATGTCTAAACAAAAAAGTGCTGACACAAACACTTTTTTTCAATGTTACTTTATCGAAAAGTAAAGATTTCTTTTTGCTAAATCTTAAATATTTTTACTAAAATCTTCAATGTTTTTCGAAAATAATTTTGTTTTTTTAGTATTCTCTCTGAAAATAATTTGTAATTACTCAATATATACTTTTAATATTCTTAAATTATGTTCGAAATGAAAACCTCAGCGTTTTTCTTTATTTTCTTTGATCAGGCGGTTTCTTTGTTCTTTCCAGCCAATCAGAATGTCTTTTTCGGCTGAGAGCTCGCTAACAACCAATCACTAACGATGTTCTTTCTTTGTTTAGGTTTAAATGCATTTTTTTTTCATTTTTTACTTATAAAATAATTCGGAAGAGGGCACCATCTTACAGAACTTTTAAAAACCTAATCAATACCTGTCAAACGAATATTTTAGCATAAGAACTGGCAGAGTTAGAGTGACATCAGATGTCGATGAGGAGCCTCGTAAGAGATGGTTGAAGAAGTACTGGATCAAATTCAATGAGCAAGTTGAACATCTGATGAGTATAGGCTACATACTGGGGAAGAGAAGTTCATTCCTGTGGTGGTTAATAACACATAAGTTCAGTATTCTTTATGTTAAACAGGTAAAAAAGCAAAGACCAATGGGTGAAGCTGAATAACTGAACAAATAGAAGTAGAATGAATTTATTTTCTGAGATGGTCTTTTATCCATTCTTCACTTTTGCAAAATACTTTTTTTTTCTAATTATCAAGACCACTCACCCTTTTTTAAACAGCAAGCTAGTAATTAATTTGTTACTAAACTATTTAATTAAATAATCTACTAATTACCTGCTTATCTAATTCTCTAATTAGATATGTCATTCATTGGGTTTACAATTTTTTTAAGTAAATAAATATACCGTACTTACTTTAGATGACACTTTGTCTTGCATTGGTAGTCGAGAGGTCAGCGTGACTGCGTTACAAGCAGTTGCCCGGTTTGCGGGTTCGCGTCCTGGCCGATGCTATGACACTTAATATATATATATATATTAATTGAAATTCAACATTTTCAAAAGCAGACACAAGCCATAATAAATAAATTTCCAGAGTTTTAATCAAAAATAGAAAATAATTGAGTAAAAGTTTTATACATTATTATTTAATTAAGCAATGTTCCTATAACATAAATTTTAAACAGTTTTATTTGAAATAACGTTAGTTGCAATAAAAAAAAAGTTCCTTTATGTTTTTAAAACTACAATAAACTTTATTTAAATTGCTTATACCAGGGCTTTTTTCAAATAAAAAGATTACAGAACTTGCTTTTTTGTCAAGCTTATTACTAAAGGAAATTATATGCAAATATCATTTAAATGAAATTTAAAGCAACTTTTCCAATGCTATGAAGCAAATAAAAAAAATTAAACAAAATTTATCATATTTTTTTAGAAATGTTAAATCTAAAGTTAAATAAACAAGTACAAATCTACAACCAATTCCTAAATGTAAACTGAAATTGTAAAACTATATAATATCAATCTATCTATATAATATCAATCTATCTATCTATCTATCTATCTATCTATCTATCTATCTATCTATCTATCTATCTATCTATCTATCTATCTATCTATCTATCTATCTATCTATCTATCTATCTATCTATCTATCTATCTATCTATCTATCTATCTATCTATCCATCTATCTATCCAACTATCTATATATATATATATATGTAATGTCCGTTAATTAAAACAAAATTGTAATCATAATAAAAATAATAAATTTAACGGTAACAAACTATTATAAACAATCCTTAAATCCGCAGAAGTACTTTCGGTTAATTAACCGAAAGTACTTCTGCGGATTTAAGGATTGTTTATAATAATTTGTTACCGTTAAATTTATTATTTTTATTATATATAAACTTAATGAAACTGAAATTTGATTCACATACAACAATTTCAACGTTTATAAAATGCACTGAAGTTTGAGATAGGCTGCTATCTATCTCAAAATATATTTGATTGACTTTTGTTTTCTTTGCCATAGTGGCCTCTGTTTTTTATAACGTTAGATTCTATAGTTACATTTAATTAGAGGAGCACATATATCATTCTTAATCTTTTTAATGTCTTTATTTTTTTATTATTTAAACTAAAATGTAGACGTTTTAATTAAACCTTATTTTTTTAATCTATTTTTCTTTAATCTATCTCAATTATTTTCTGTTTTAAAGTATACCATCGTACCTGCATCAATTTAACCAAATATTATTTTAAGTACTTTTTTTTTTAATTTTAAATTTCTGAAAATAAAAACTAACTACACTATTTTAGTCTATTATAACGTATTATTTAGTTTTTCCATAAAATTTGAATCCATCATATTTTATTAATATATCTAATCTATTACATTATTTCTAAAAATTTATTATCAAATATTATTTCTTTTAAATCCCTTAATATAGAATTACTATACTACATTTTATTATGCAGCTTCATTATTAATGTTAACCAGCTCTTCTTCATTTTCCATTTACATTAACTATAAAACGATCCCATTCACTATAGTTAAACCATCTACATTAGCCATAGTTAGATCACTATTATTTTTATATTGAGAAGTTATGTAGCTTTTTCTTAAAATAGTAACGCAGTCAGTTTGATGTTACATACTTTAAATAGTATTCATTAAAAAAATTCGTTAAACATATTTGTAATTTCGTAGCCAGTATTTATGACGCACAGTATGCTTTATATCACTGTTGTAGTGTCAAATTTAGCAGTAGCAAACTTTCTATACATTAGCGCCACAAGTGAAAGCCTACAATGTGTGGAGATTTTTGATACTGTTATGAACAGCCTGCGTAAGTATATTAAATGATGATAACGCGATGTTTTGTGAGTGTCAGCCTCTGCAATGAAAATTGTCGGAATAGTTCTGATCTGGCTCTTTAGGTGCTGGAACGTTATATAAAAATTGGAATAATAAAGCTATCCAGTTATCTGTTTGCTATTTGAACTTTTTTTTTTTCTGGTAGATTTAGCAACTAATTAAATTATCCCAATTAATGTACCTATAAATATTTTTTTTCATTGTGATTTTCTTTTGTTTAATGTGAGAAGTAAAATTATGCAGATCTCTTTGTAAATTACTTTATTTTAATTTAATTGTTGTAATGTAATATGAATATTTCTACATTTTAGTAAAACCAGAGAGTCCATATCTAGAAAAGGTAGAAGGAGAAACAGGAACATTATCATTTGCAATCCCACTTAATGTTTCTGCAGCTTGTTATAAAGAACATAAAGGTTATATAGATATATTAATTGCGACAATGAATCCAAATGATAAAAAAGTTACTATTGTAAATGATTATTGTGCAAATGACAAATGTACTTTTTCCAGATCCACAGATTCTTTAGAGATATTATTAACCAATACAGATATTTTACATACTGGAACTTATGTTTGCACTTATGAAGACCAAATTGAATATAAACGTGTGAATATATTAGGTAAGGATTATATTTAAAAAAAGTTTGTATATGTATTATAAGTGTATTGTATTTTTTTAATATTTTATGAATTTAAATGTAAAGATTATTTTGTGAAATCAGGTTCATCAGAGTATGCCATATGTTCTTATAATTGTGAAAGCAGCATATTATTAAAATCATTTTTAGCATCACTGTATGGAATCCCATGCAAACTATCCAGATTAATCCAGGATTTTAAACATTCGTTTACTAATAAATATGCAAGTTTTAGTTAGATTGACTATAAACTGTGTTCAAAAAAATTGTAATAAGCATAGTTATTATAACTATTAAAAAGTTCTAAGCTTTAGCTAAGATAGGGTTGATGCTAATTTATGACTATGCATGAGTTTGCACAAACCAAAATGATTATTCAGTTTTACTAATTATTTTAGCATAATTATTTAAAAAGTAGTAATTAATTTATATAGCGCACAGAAAGATTATGTAAATAGTCTGAACATGGATTAATCTGTATTCAAGGCGCTTTAAAATTCGCAATAATCAAGCATTTTTTGCCGATAGAGGGATCTTCCAAACTATGACGCAAGATAGCGATTTTTATAAAGACAAGAATGGTCTGCCTTGTCTTTAACGTAAATGTTTACATATATAAGCGAATCTGTAGCATCTTGATTTGGAAGCTTGAAGTAGTTGTTTTCTTCACTGTTTAAATCCACTATTTGCTTTACAAATTAACTTAGCAAAATCTTGCAATTTACAGGGAGTTAATATTAAAATTTTACTGTTAGAAATTCTATAAACTATTGAGAAGTAGTAATTAACTTATATAGTGCACAGAAAGCATATGTAAATAGTCTGAACATGCATTAACCTGTATTCAATGAACTTTAAAATTGCAATAATCAAGCATATTTTGTCAATAGAGGGATCTTCCAAACCATGACACAAGATAGTGATTTTTATAAAGATAAGAATAGTTTGTCTTGTCTTTAATCTAAATATCCACTTATATAGACGAATCTGAAGCATTTTGATTTGGAAGTATGAAGTAGTTGTTGTCTCAACTGTTTACAGGTTAATGCCGGCTCAGACTATTTACATAGGATTTCCGTGCACTATATAAATTAATTACTACTTCTCAATAGTTTATAGAATTTCCAACAGTAAAATAGTAATATTAACTCGCTGTAAATTGCAAGATTTCCCATAAGTTAATTTGTAAAAAAAATAGTGGATTTAAACAGTGAAGCAAACAACTACTTAACGCTTCCAAATCAAGATGCTTCAGATTAGCCTATATAAATGGACATTTAGGTTAAAGACAAGATGGACCATTCTTGTCTTTACAAAAATCATTATATTGTGTCATAGTTTGGAAGATCTTTCTATCGGCAAAATATGCTTGATTATTGCAAATTTTAAAGAGCATTGAATACAGGTTAATGCCTGTTCAGACTATGTACATGATTATTTAAAGAAATATAATCGACAATATTATTATGTAAAAAATTGTTTAGAAATGATAAAAATAACTATATTTTATAAGGTGTGCATATTTCATATAAAAAAATTCACTGTAGATATGTTAATATATGTACATAATTTATTATTAATAAAATTTATTTTATATTAAAAAATAATATTTTTCTATTGATCTATGAAAATATGAAATTTTAAAACATTAAATATTTCCCATTATTGTAATTGTTGGTATTATTAGCAGTAGTAGTTTTATTTTTTTGAAAAAAATCGTGTTAATGTTTTGTCTGTATATGATTATAAAAGTTTCTAGTATGTCTGATCTCGGGATATATATATATATATATATATATATATATATATATATATATATATATATATATATATATATATATAGTGTGTGTGTGTGTGTGTGATTCCTAAAATATCTCAATACTCTAAATAGTCAATTAAGTATATTTATTATGAAAATTTGTAAATGTGTTTACAAATAATTAAAGAGTATTTGAACATAGACTTTGAGGCTCCCATTAGTCATTTACTCTATCTTATGCCACCGATGCACATGACCACATACATGTGAAAAAGATAAATGATCTCCAGCTCATGTATATTTGCTATACTTGTATTGAAATATTAAATAATATATAATTTTACATTGGTAATTATTGATGAATGCGAAATGTATTAAATTTTAATTCGACTTATATATAGTTTAATATAAACTGAATACCTGAATGTCAGTTTATTATAACACAACTTTGTCTCTACATGTTGATCAAATGGTATATGATGTTTGAAATAACAATTAATTCGTTGCTTTTTACAATACTACACAAGAATGGGAGAACTACCAATTCCTGTTTTCAAACATCATAGAATTTCCTGTGCAAGAAACATTATTTATATTATAATGTGGGTTTATGTTTAAAAATATTCTAATAATTAATTCTAAATATAAATGCTACATTTTTATTTTACATGCATAATGTCAATAATATTGTGAAAAGTGAATAAAATGTATATAATTCCTTTTAATGAATATTTTAGTATTTTGAAATGTATATTTATTTCCAAATTTAGATTGGTTATAGGTTATAATAAAAATGTGATAAGGTGTAAACATTGTTACTTATTAATGAAAGAATATCATAGTCATTTAAATTGCTTATATTTTAATTTGACATACGTTAAAGCCCACACATACATTAGATATTGAAGCTGTAAATATCCTATTCATATTTACACTTCATTTAAAGCAAATGGTAGCAGTACTGGTATGGGGTTTGAACCCATTCTATGCCTCACGGCTGCCGGTCTCAAGCATTAGGCAGCTATGTATACTAATACTTATCATGTCATAATCTAACATTATATTTTTTATTTGTATCACAATGTACGTAGTGTATGCACATACATGCACATGAAATAATCTTTGTTGTTATATAATAAATATTTGTAAATTGTATTCATTTAAAAAAATTATCTAATATGTTAGCATTCACCATTATATTTTAAATTATTGTCTGTAAAAGTAAGCTGTTAATTAATTTTTAATATTTTAGAAATTTATTTATGTTAATTACTAAACTTGAATATTACAAATTTAAAAGTAAATTATTAAACATATAAGTGTTACATATAGTTCAAATAATTTTGTTAAAATTTTGTACTAGTTATTTCATTTTGTAACATTTATTAGTCTAAAAGAAAATACCTCAAATACGATTTACTTAAAACAGTCAATTTTAGTATTATTTAATGTGAGAGTCATTAATTATTGTAATATATAAAGTATAACAGAATTTTTAAAATGTCATGAATAAAGTTTGTTTTTTTATAGTTTATTTTCCTATTAATTAAATTCTTTACTAATCTCCAAATCCAATTAAAGAGCTGTATATTATGAAGTGAGATGAGGACTTTCAGGACTCATTATTAAATTTAAATAAAATTTTTTGCTGTGTTTGGTGTTTTCTTTATATTTTTATAGCCATGGGAAAGTTTTCATTTGCCATCTTGGTATGATCCAGCCAATAACAGGAAATCATCATCAGCACCAACCATAGACAACTGCTTAGAGCTATCAATTGCAGTTGTCAAAGTTAGATGGGTAAAATAGATAATTTTGGGATTAGATAAATAGCCCAAAAATATTTAAAATGGATTATTTAGCTTGCTTAGTGAAAGATTACCTGTTCTATTTAAAAAAAAAAAATTCCAAAATGACGGGGTGAAAAAAAATGGATCATTCGATCCAAATCTGTCAGCAAATCGTCACCATGCTATTCAAGGCCATAACACCAAGACCAGTACTAACAAACTGTGTACAGAAAGTCTAACGAGATGAATACTAGCTTTAATCAATTCTGCTTTGAAGAATGGACCGTTTGCCCATTGGTAATGAGGTAAACGCCTTTAACAAGTCAACAATTTTAAAATGTAACTTTCAATTTATTTATTTTTTTATTTTAAGCCGCAAAGTAAAGATTTGTAATATTTATACAACTTTAACAGAATATATAAAATATGTTTCTTTAAATTTTCATTTTTATATTTTAAATGCTTTTTTTTATTTAAAAATGATTAAGTCTTATAAATTAATACTTTATTTAGAAATTAGATTGTTTGATATTTGATTTGATTTTTTTTTTTTTTATTTAAACAAGTTTCACCTTTTGTTTGTAATATTTTCTTTGTGTTAATATTGGAGATGTAAATGTCTTTAAAGGTTACTATAATGCTTACTTGGATTGTATAATATAACTGACATGTAAACGGCAATTAAAAGCTACATTTAATTACCAATTAATTTAAATTAATAGTGGTCATCATATGAACACGTTTCATGAATGCTGCTAAAATTTATTTCTGCAAATTATGTAGGAGGATATTATAATTTATTTGAAATAAAATAAAAATGACTATCATTCATTTTGAAACAAGTTTAAAATATCTAATTATTTATCTGAAATAGTCTCAAGGTGTACATTATATTTATATATAGATATCTATCAGTTTATTCAATCTGTACCATATTTTAAGATCTTTTATATCTATATATAACGCTTGTAAGCTGTGTTATATCACCAAATGTCTGTAAAATTTAAATAATGTTAAATAAAGCTGTGTGACTAACTCAATGTTTCGGAACCAAAAGATTTTAAAATGTTGAAGCAAGCTTTTTTTAAAAATCATCCCTCTTTGCTAAGTATTCACTAAAGACCTATTTCCTTCTTTTATTATTATGGACATTCTGTTGCAAAAGTCATTTTAATGAATAAGTAATTAACATGTGATCACTGATCACACAAACTTTATCTTTCTTAGGTGTTATATTTGTATTAGCTGCAATTATTGCTTCTGTACCTTCCTAGCTTTACTCACCTTAAGAGTTTGAAATAAATCAGCCTTAAAGTATTGATTCTCACATGAAAGTCGATGAATTCCCGTCTTATGGATCTTGGTTTTTCTATCCTACCGAAGCGTGTCTGGATCACCTAATACGTGAAAATCCCTATATGTGAACGATATGTTTTAATTAGAGAATTGACATGTCTTCACTGTATATTTTTACTATTGTAGTATAAAACATGTTTGGTTAGAAGACCGCATGTTTTATATATATTGTCTGTATCAGTTAGGCAAAGGATAGTTCAAGGATAATAATGATTACCTTAGAATATTGCACTTGTAAAATCATACCGTTTTCCTTATTACTAAAATAAATTCTTTTAGTTTGACATACGGAAATGCTCTTTTGAAATCGAATGTATGTTCTCGTTTATCATTAATAATTAAGCACATAATTGATCATTATTGGAAAATGAATCTTTTTTTTTTCCACATAAGTTATCAAATTGAAATTCCATATTAATAAAACTCTAAATTAATTATAGTATATAATAATATATTTATTATTTTAAATTTGAATATCATAGAGGACTTACTCTGAGTTGGATAATTTATTGTTGGCATCTTAATTACCAATGTCTTATAAATCTATTGTATATACTCAAACACACACTCAAACATTATATATTTTATGTTTGATATGATAAACTATGTAATCAATTGTCAGTAATTGCAAATCAAACGATCTAAAGTCCCAAGTTGTATAAATAAATTTTCTATCATTATAAAATCTATCATTATTTAATGTAATAAATCTGTTCGATATGATTTAGATTGCTTTTTATATATGTTGTTATAAATGTCTAGTATGAATTGCTCTATTAATTGATGTATTATGAATATTGAATTCAACATGTATAAAATCGCTCAGGAATGTCATTATTATTACTACAGATCCAATTTAGTAATTGCTACTATAATTAATCCTGTCATTCACAGTGAATAATTATTATTTAAGTGTTAATTTCTCATGTGTCTCTTGATATTCTATTACTCAGTCTCCTGCAAACCGTGATCTCAGCTGGGCTGGAATTAAAAAAAGGGGTATTACTGATATCATCAAAAACGTTATTTATTAGTTGGAAACTTGGAAATTCATGAAAATAGGTAGGAGTCTGTGTTTGCCCCTGACTAATGTATCTTGTGCTTGGTCAGATTCTAGGTACTTTTGCTTGGGGTCTGGGTTTTGTTGAATGGATACACGCTTTTGACCAGTGCATAATATTTTTTTTTTCTGGGTTTGGATGCCCAATCATGGAACCTGTTAATTATCCCCACACCCTGAATAATTCATAAGCTATATGCTTATAATTTGCTATATATAATTTAATGTATATATAATTTTCCAGAATATACAAATGAATTGTTTTATTATATTGATTTTATAAAATCAAATACCGTTTTATTAATAAATTAAAAAGTAATACCCTGTTTTCCACCATAAACTGTAAAAAAATATTGTTACACTGATTAATTAAAAGTGAAAACATTGCAAATGGGTAAATAGATTGTATAAAATGTGAAAATTGTTCGAACTACTATATTAATGTATATGTAAGACTTTTTTCTCTTCCCAAGTTTTGTTATGTAGAATTTTTTTTCTTTTCTCCAATGTTTGTTCTAAAAGTAGTGTTAAATTTTAGGGAGAAGGGGAGAAATAATTGTATAGGAATTTTTTTGTTGTTATTTGAATATATAATGTTGTGTCTATTTTAAAAGCAAGTACACCTGGGTCTTGTTTTACATGATAGATATGTACCTCAGAAAACATGCGCAAACGAAATCGCGCAAAAATAGATGCAACTTACCTTGAAAAAAGGGGGATGCAGACTGTGATTTTTTAAAATTCGCATAAAAGCAAAGCACCAACATAAAATTACTTTAAAATTCATGCAAAAAAAAATAAGGAAATAAAATATGACTAATAAAAAATTTCAAATTTGAAAAAAATTGATACAAGACAAACTTTTTTTAACTATAATATTTAATTTTATTCAAAATAATATATTTTTATGCATAATTTACAGTACAGTAATTTACATTTTTATACATGTTTTAATTATTAACACTATTTGCTGATAAACAGGTTCATTTGCAAACTGGTAAAGATTCTTCACAAGAGAAACTACAACTAGCGCCAACTTCACTCTCATGTTGTTGTGTTAATGTTTTTCTAGTGACAATGTAATAAGTAATTAATTTTTGAGATGATGATTTTATTAATTGTTTATGAAGCTTGCAATATCGAGACATACAACCATTTAGCTCTCGTTGGAATTTAAGAGCATGTTCGTGATTAGTGTCATTAGTAAGAAAATAATTTGCCAACTGATTAGAAAGTTGAAGACTTTCTCGAATCATTTTTGAAGTGAAAGGAACAGGTTCCATGTTTGTTTCATTATCTTTTTCTACATTTTCTTCTGTATATAAACTTTTATTTTTGTCTTTAATTTTTTAATTTTCAGTTCCATTTAAAAATCAAATTTCGTTTCACTGCTATTACTCACCTTTTAAAAATAAACTTGCGGATACTAAATGATTAATAATTGATTACATTCTTTTTTAAAAAGCAAAAACAGAATGTGATTTAAAATGCAAAATTAACATGCACAATGTTTGAACATATTTACATTATAATCTTGTAAAATTTAATGTGTGTATATATAAAATGTGGAAATCATGATTTTAATTTCATTATTGCATAAAATCTTACTATTATAAAGCACTGATAATATTGAAATTACTAACATGAAAGTCGAATTCCAATAATGTGCTATTACTTTCAATATAATGTAAGTGCGTGAAATTTATTATTTAAAGTAATAGCGCATTCTCGCAGTTCGACTTCCGGTGAAACACGAATCGCGTAACTTCAAAATCATGTTAAATAGATCCATATAAAAAGAGGCCCAGGTGTATAAAAAATTTAGCATCTGTGTGGATTCTTTTTTTTTTTCAACTTTTTCACCAAGATTTTTTTCCTCTCTTTTCCAATAGTGTGTAGTACTATATAATATTTATAGATGTAGGTGCGTGTAAAATTGATGTATTTGTATATCTACTGTTGCGTATATATGTACATGGGTGTGTATGTATGCGATGTGTAGGTACAGTGTAATATCGCAAAAGAGAATAGATGTGGTTAAAAATTTATATATATAAATTGCATTGCTATATATTTTCTTGGAAACCCATATGTCTGGAGAAATTGTGTTATATCTCAAGCATAGAAAAAATTTTTTTTCATTATATAGATGTGCATTTTTTTTTGGGGGGGGGGATTTAACAGTTAAACAAATATTCACATCCCCAAATGATATTTTATATTCACAGTTTTATATACTCCGATCAACATATTTAAAATTTTGTTTAGTTCACCTGAGTTTGAATGCATAGTGACATGTAATAATTTGTTATGTATGTGCTCTTAAGCTTAGAAAAATGTTTTCTTTTAATGTTAGATTTATACAAAACTCATACTGTGCAAAATAATCATAATGTGATGTCAAAGTGATGTAAAGTTTATTTTGTGAATATCAAAAACCCAAAGACTGTGTTTTACAACCATATAATTTTGTGTGAAAAGTTTTCTTTTAAGTCCAAATACTATAACTAATAAATGTAAGGTTGTTTTTTATTATTTATTTATTTTATTTTGCTTGTGGTAGTACCCATGTAATATAACCATGGAAACTGATGTATTGCATCAATAAGACATGTGTAAAAAGTTGTAACAAAATGTATTTAATGTTTATTCATGCACACTGTGTTAACAATCGATAAGGGTACATATATTAGAGCTACCCATAAGTGTTATATCATTCTAATCTTGATAACTGGTGAACTGGTGTAGGAAATGGAGGATCTGCCACCAATAAAAATTCATTATAAAATTCAGGTTCAAAGAATTGTAAGGGATGGAGAGAAAACACTGGAATAATGGTACTTTCTGACAACAAATTTAACTTTGAGATTCAGAACTAGAGTAGAAAGGTGAAAGGAAAATATATGTGCAATAGTTACAACTAAATGATGTAATGAATATATGAATAAAAAGGGGGAAGGATTTTTTTCTCTTTTTAGGTTTATTTCCAGGGTAATAGGATGTCCAAGGCCAACCATCTGGAGCATTGGTAAACTAATAATCATCATTGGACAAAGTTTTATTTTTTTTCCATGAGAAATGTATCTTCATTCTTTTTTTGAAAATCAATTAGATACCAGGCTTCAAACAGTCATAAACATAGTTAGTGCAAGTTAGTAAGGACTCAGTAAGCATAGTGGTGATAAAACAGTTGACAGAGGAGGAAAATGGAATTTCTAGTTATTCAAGATTGTATTAAAGTTTTAGTGAATTATAGTTTTAGTAAAATAACTTTGAATCCTAAGATCAGCATTATTAACATTATTGTATTAAACATTTTGAAATCCAAATGGATAATGGCATAGAAGAAAAGGATAGTAAAGATGTTGATGCCAGCATCCCAGTGAAAGAAGACAACATGGAGGAACAAATTTTGGAAGTCATGGTAAAGGATCCATATCCCCTTCTCCACTAGTTCAAACAAGATCCTATACCTTCTTATCAAAATGAGAATCTGATCACCTTATTCCATAGTATGATGGATCAAATCCAAAGGACTGCACAGGAATTGAGAACAGAAATGATGTGGGAAATCCATGAAAGTTCAAAAGAATGCAGAGAGTGAAACATCAGTGTTCTAAAACCAATAGGAGAGAAGTTGGTAGGATCTGTAAAAGCCATTGAGGAACCAAGAACAGATGTCAAAAGGATGTTCCATGAATGGAAGGGCAACATAAACAAGGGAACAAGGGATATTATTGGTGTAAATAAAGATAAAATAGCTATGTAGAACCAATTCTGGAAAACACAGTAATGGAAGATATGAAAATTGTGAACAAGTTAGATGATACTACAAAGAGAGAATTTCAACAAGATGCTAAATGAATAGAGAATCTGATGAACCAAACAACAGATCTAGAAAGATTCAAAGATGGTTCCACCTTCAGAACAAAAGATATTGATGCTGGATTTAAAGATAAAACAGTTTTCATTAAAGTGCATTTAACAAACCTTAGAGTGGATGGCATGGAACCTCAAACAACAAAAATAATGTTGGAACCTCATGAGACTATAGTGATGAAGACAAATGCTAACTATATTCAACAAAAGTGTAAACAATTAGCTTCTGATTTGACAGAAGTTACTCATAGTCGATGTTTTACTCTAGTGGATTTAGCTAAAAATCAAGAAAGTACTGATGAAATGTCAGTTTCAAACCTACTTCAAACCAACCCATCTCAAAGTAATGATATCAGATTATCACCTTTCAATGGTGTGTCTGTATCAATTATGAAAACTATGACTAATAGAACAGTGTATGATGTTTTGCATGAGTCTTCTGAAAGTCGGCATTATATTATTACAATATTGGTAAAGGTGTTCTGTGGAGAAGTGATGAGGAAGGATTGATGAAGACATCAAAGTTAAAGTTGGTGTATAGCAGCAAATGTGAGATTTCCAGTTGTAACGAGGCTGAATGGCCTGATATGAAGATGAAGGGAGTGAATAAATTTCAGATAGGATCAATAATGCTCAGTTTCATAATTCTGATAATCATTTATTTATTACCTATGATCAGAACAAAATTGATGAGAAGGTGAACTCACTGGACACAGGAAGTAAATTTTTTTTGGGGGCATGGACCTATTTTGGAAAATATAGAGTCTTAAAAGAAAGAAAAAAAATTATAGATTCACCAAAGTAAACATGTCTTAATGGATACTGTTATATCAATGATAGTTGGAGACATTATTTTAATCCAAAATACTACATCAAAGCATAGTGCTGCAACACCTTTTTATATTTTAGTATAAGTATCCAAAACCAGCAATGTCACCAACAAACAATTTTTAAAAAAAATTTCCTATATATCAATGACCCTACCAGATTCAGATGAAATGTGGCAATAATGCTTTTAGCTTAATGGTTAATTGACTGAATAAAAGCACATTTAATACAAAGAGTCTCAAACCATGTCATGAAATAACTCCAGATGCAGGAAAAGTGTAAATTATTTTCAAAATGGGAGACTCCTTTTTTTCTTGGAAGAAACCAATGAAACTGTAATCAAAAGTGATTACCTTAATAGTCTATAATTTAAAAGAAGGTAGCAGACTAATACAATTAGTATCAAATCATCATGATATCAAGGAGTATAAAATTAGGGAAGTAATAATTAATGAAACAAGTGAGGTTAATAAACAAAACCAATGAAATCTCCATTTCCTTGGTCAGTCTATCCTTACTAAATTACTTAATACCCTGAAGTACAGAATTTTTGTTATTTTCCCCTCAGAATCTGTCAAAATGAAGCTATAAATATCCAATTCATGTTTACACTTCATTTAAAGCAAATGGTAGCAGCACTTGTATGAAGTTTGAACACATTGTGTGCCTCACAGCTGCGAGTCTCAAGAATTAGGCAGCTATGTATGCTAATAATTATCATGTCATAATCTAACTTTTTTTTTGTATCACCATGTACGTGTACATATGTGCACATATAGGCATATGAACTAATTTTTGTTGTTATATAATATGCATTTGTAAATTGTATTCATTAAAAAAAAATATCTGATATGTTAGCAGTCACCGTTATATTTTAAATTATTGTCTGCAAAACTAACCTGTTAATTAATTTCTAATATTTTAGAAATGTATTTATGCTAATTACTAAACTTGAATATTACAAATTTAAAAGTAAATTATTAAACATATAAGTGTTACATATAGTTCCAATGGTTTTGTTAAAATTTTGTACTAATTATTACATTTTATAACATTTATATATATATATATTAGTCTAAAAGAAAATACCTGGAATACGATTTACTTAAAACAGTCAATTTTAATATTATTAATTGTGAGAGTCATTAATAATCATAATTTATAAATTATAACAAAAGTTTAAAAATTTCATGATTAAAGTTTTTTTTTCCTTTTGTTATTAATTAAATTCTTTACTAATCACCAATCCAATTAAAGGAGCTGCATATGATGAAGTGAGATTAGGGCTTTCAGGACTCATTATCAAATTTAATTATTTTTTTTTTGCTGTGTTTGGTATTTTCTTTATATTTTTATAGCCATGGAGAAGATTGGATTTGCCATCTTGGTATGAGACAGCCAATAGCAGGAAATCATCATCAGCACCAACCACAGAGAACCGACTAAAGCAATTGCAATTGGTAGTTAGCAAAGTTAGATGGATACTGTAGATAATTTTGGGATTAGATAAATAACCCAAAACATTTAGAAATGGATTATTTAGCTTGCTTAGTGAAAGATTACCTGTTCTATTTGAAGGAAAGTTTCCAAAATGACTGGGTAAAAAAAATAGATCGTTCATTCAAAATCTGTCGGCAAGTAATCATCATGCTATGCAAGGCCTTAACATCAAGCCCAGTACTAATAAACTGTGTCCAGAAAGTCTAACAAGATGAATACTAGTTTTAATCAACTATGCATTGAAGAATAAACTGTTTGCCAATTCGTAAGGAAGTAAACCCCTTTAATAAGCCAATAATTTTAAAATATAACTATCAATTTTTTTTATAGTTTAAGCCCCCAAAGTATAGATCTGTAAGGTTTATACAACTTATATATATATATATATATGTGTGTGTGTAATGGGAGAAAGATCTTTGAGATCCACATATACTGACCCTGGGGGCGCCACTAGTCTGAAAATAGGAACTAGACATTTATTTTAGGGTGGACAGGATATGCGAATCAAAAGGCATCGAACTACACTCAGGGAGGAACAAGATATCTTAAATATTATTTAGACAGTTGAGAAATCAAAGCACAAAGACAAACGTCAGCCAAAGTAAGTTTAAACAATTTATTAATTTTATTAAATGTTGTGCATTAGAGTGAAGACATCTAGCCACGAATATAAAAGTGACTTATGTTAACATACGCATATTTACCAGAGAGTGCACAAGAGTACGACAAACATGAAGGCATAAAACATTTTGGCAGCAAAATTATCTCACTTAAAATAGAAGAAATGGTTAGGAAAATATCTTCCTGCTGGCCACTTGCAAAATTACAAAACAAACAACAACTTTAGCTTCCTGAATCAGGGATAATAAAACAGTTACTGTCCCTCCAGAGATCAACGTAACCAGCGTGAATGTCCGAGCAGTAATATTCTAATTACTGTTGTTAAAACGCCGCAGGACTGCTGTGCGTAATACTACATTCAAAGTAAACGTGGTTGATCTCACTTACAAGACAGCAAAAGATATTTGATTACGATCTTATGTAATCCAGAAAGAAATGACTACTTTCAGACAACCCGAAGAAATAACTTAACAAATAGCCAGCAAAAAGATTTTGTTGTTTGCACAAAAAGCGCAAACGAAACATGCTTAAAGATTCCTTAGTTTACAACTAAGGGCAGGTGAATAAATAAAGACTACAAAACTGCCAATGCATTTTGTAATAGTTAAAGAAATAATCAGGTATATATTAAACATATAAAATACAATTTCCTAATGCACCCTCTGATAAACGAAAATTGCAAACAAACTTGGAATCTTAAAACTAAGATTCCACGACACACTTTAAATACTAGAAAAGAGTACATACAGATAATAAATAATTAAAAAACAATTAATACCATTTTGAAACATATTTATCATTAGATTGAGCAGAGATTTAATTAAATACAATTTATTTACCCTGGCTAGAATAGGAAAAAGTTTAGCTTACGGTAAGGCAGAGTCCTAGTGATTTGGTGACGAGTGCGCACTTTTCATAATAGTTCATCTTTCAGGTCCTTTGACAGTGGTAAGGTAGAGGCAGTGTTTATTTTAGAGGTTCATGGCATGACTGAAGAAGAGCTGGTAGGCGTGGGTCCGTCCTTTGTTTAAATTAGCCAGACATTCTAATGATGGCAAAACTCACAGCGGAGGATTTTGACATTTTGCACAGCAACGAAGTTTGTCAATAATTATTTAAGTTTTTAGTAGGAATTAAACGTCAGAACAACTACTCACAATGGTATCTCTTTGCAGGCCATAATCCAAGTGTGTATCTAATAATGAATCTCTTCTCTCTCAAAAATTGGCGGGCTATCTTTGCCTCACTACATTTCTCTGAGCAAAACTTTCATTAGTGTCCATTCTATATTCCAGGCAGGGCAAATATTAATTTCCCGCTCAATCTAATTTAAGACTTCCAACCAGGGATAATTGAAACAAAAACGACAAATACAAAACTAAATATCCGCTTTTTAGAAGTAACTTTAAAAATAATTACAATAAAAGCAACAGGAATATATAATTAGCAAGCTTGCCTGTTTTTAATCAAATTGATTAAAACAGACTGTGAAAGTAAACTATTTTACAATCAATTTTATAAACATTAAATAATCTATTTTAAAATATAAATGCGTATGTGTTTTAATTAAAATAATAATAACAAATTGAGCATTAGACATTTAATGAAAATGCAGTTGTTTCCCTTTTTAATTTTAGTAATAAAACCATTGAATCGGAAATCAATCCGGCTCAATACATATATATATATATATATATATATGTATTGAGCCGGATTGATAAATTTATATAAAGAGATTATATATATATATATATATATATATATATAATCTCTTTCTTTAAATTTTCATTTTTATGTTTTAAATGCTTCCTTTTATTTAAAATTATTAAGTCATATATTAATACTTTATTTAGAAATTAGTTTGTTTGATATTTTATTTGCCTTTTCTATTTAAACACGTTTTATCTTTTGTTTGCAATATTTTCTGTTTGTTAATTTTGGAGACGTAAATTTCTTTAATGCTTACTTGGATTTTATAATATAACTGATATGTAAACTGCAATTAAAAGCTACATTTAATTACTAATTAATAAAAATTAATAGTGGTCATCATATGTAGGAGGGTATTAGAATTTATTTAAAATAAAATAAAAATGACTATCATTCATTTTCAAACAAGTCTAAAATGATCTAATCATTTAACGAAACAGCCTCAATGTGTATATTATATTTATATATGTATATCTTATAGTTTATTCAATCTGTATCATATTTTAAGATATTTTGTATCTATATATAATGTTTGAAAGCTGTTATATCACCAAATGATTGCAAAATTTAAATAATGTTAAATTAAGCTGTGTGACTAACTCAATGTGTTCAGAACAATAAAGATTTTAAAATGTGGAAGAAAGCTTTTTTTTCTTAAATCATCCCTTTTTGCTATGTATTCATTAAAGACCCATTGCTTTTTTTTCATTAATATGGACATTCTGTTGCAAAAGAGACATTTTATTAAATCAGAAAATAACATGTTGTGATCATTGATGGCACAAACTTATCTTTCTTAGGCGTTATATTTATTATAGGTGCAATTATTGCTTTAGTACCTTCCTTGTTTTGCTTACCTTAAGAGCTTGAACTAAATCAGTCTTATAGTCTTGATTCACCTGTGAAAGTCGATGAATTTCCAGCTTGTGGTTCTTGGTTTTTCTATCCTACTGAAGCGTATCTAGATCACCTAGTATTGTGAAATCCCTATATGTGAACGATATATTTTAATTAGAGAATCGGCATGTCTTCACTATTTAGGCAAAGCATAGTTCAAGGATAATAATGATTACTTTAGTTTATTGTACTTGTAAATTCATACCGTTTTCCTCATTACTAAAATAAATTATTTTTTGGGTTCTTTCAATATTTTTCTATATAATTCGTTCCTTTTATCAATTACTTCAACATACTCTTTATTTTTATTTATATCTTTATTAGTCATTTCAATTGGTTCTTTTACTCTTCTATCTTTTCATGAATCAATTCACTATTTGGAATAATTTTTTCAACAGATAACTCGATTTCTTTACTAGTTAATTCAACAAAAGATTCATTTTTTCTTAAATTATCATCTACTAACTTAATGAATGATACTTTATCATTAAATCTTTATCAACTAATTTAACATAATATTTATCTTCTTCTGCCAAATTACTACATAAGTTAATATCTTCATTAACTATCCAAATGAATTGTGGATTTTCCTTATTTACTATCTCAACGATTTGTTTGTTTTCTACCACATCTCCATCAACAATATCAATGGATTCTATACTCATTTTCGAATCTGTTCTAGATAGTTCAACAAATTTATTAATTACTTTTAAACATACTTTCTTACTTCCTACCTTTTCATCAAATTTTTGTATCCCTAACTCCTTTAACTTTTCAATCATTTCCAACTCCTTTAACTTTTCAATCGTTTCCTTTTCAACTTCCTCTTTTATGTTTATTTTAGTTTGAACTATCTCATGTTTAATAATTTTAATTTCTTCGTCAACACGATCAATATGGCCTTTAACCTCACAAATCTTATTATTGAGAGCCGACATATAACTATACAAAATCCAATTTCTTTACTATTTTTATCCGTATTTTCACTAAGAGATTCTAATTTTATATTTTTATTCATATCTTTTTTTTATACCTTCTCTAAGAAAATCAAATTTCATAATATTTTTATTCATATCTTCTCTAAAAAAATCAAATTTTATACTATTTTTATTCATATCTTATCTAAGAGAATCATGTTTTAGATCTTAAGATTTACTAAGTGATTGAATAATATTTTTACTCATTGATTCCAATTTCATATTAAAGAAATCAAATAGCTCTTTCAGCCCAGGATTCGCTATATCCTTTTTAAGTTTTACTAACTCATCTTTCATTATTTTCATTTCCATAACCTCTTTCTCCTCTTCTTTTATTTCACTATCCATAATTTGAATATTATCCACATTTGCTTTAAGATCTAAAAGTTTTTCTACTCCTTCTTTCTCTTCACAAATATTATCATCGACAATAAAATCACAAAATCAGACATTTCGATTTCTAAGTTTTTGTCCCAATAACTCATTTTAAAATATATTTCTTTTTAATATTCAATTTTCTAACAGTGTACAATATTTATTATCAATATTTTCATCAAAAATTCCCTACCAGCCTTTCTATCTCCACCTAATTAACATCAACAATAAACCATAGGGTATTACCACCTAAAAGCCTTACACTACTTAATACTAACATTATTAGAACTATAACTAGTTTATATATATATATATATATATATATATATATATATATATATATATATATATATATATATATATATATATATATATATATATATATATATATATATATATATATATGTTATATCATTGATTCTCACCGACATGATCCAACCAATAATTTGCACAAAACAGAATATTCAGAATATACTTTTAAAATATTTAATAATTTACAAGGTCATAATATAAAATAATTATTAGCTATATTTGCATAATTTAAATATTTATTTGCTTATTAATTTATAAATAACATATTAATATTTTGTTTTGGAATAAATCAGATTATAAATACCACATGAAATTATAATAATTTTAATAATCAAACTCTAAATTATCACTACTGCTATTATAAAATTACTAAATTACTTTTATTCTATGAGATATACCTATCGATAACCCCTAAAATTATACATTTTAACTCATATGCTATCTTTATTCACTAATTTACAACTATAATTGTGGCCCCCTAAACACGTCAAGTTATACAAAATTATGTTCCAAGAGCTCCATATATCGGGCTACTCGTTGCTGGCGCCAAATTCATGTTAGCATAAGGTACGCTCACTTCCGAAGAAATATAATATATAATAAAATAGGACTAGCTCAGATAAATGGTTATTTTCCGCTAAAATACATATAATCAATAATAAAGATATTCTTTGTTACTACTGTCTATTATTTAACTAGCTCTAACTAATAAAAAAATAATATTAATGGTCCGGTTTTATAAAATAAATAAATAAAATATTAATAAATCATGAGACAATGAAGTGAAGTACAAGTAGAAATTTGATTTACAATAAGCCAATATCCTATAGGATACTACCTCAATGGCATAAGAATACTACCCCCCCCCATTATTTCAAATAATAATAAATAATAGCATTCCTACGACTTTAAAGATAATAATCAATTAAATACAATGCTAATAATTAAATCTAAATTTTCTTATTCAAAATAATAGGACTATAATAATCTCAGGTTCTTTAAACTAATTCGAATCATTCAAAATTCCTGTAGTCAAGTATGATAAGGGATTTTATATCACCCTTAACTACAACTAACTAATAATAATAATAATAATAATAATAATAATAATAATAATAATAATAATAATAAATCAGCATTTATTTTTTATAGCGTGTGTATACAATTGTAATCACATTCATATCGGCTTTTTCAAACCAAATTGTGCAAACGCTTTTTGAGTCAGAGGGTATTCATTTATTATTTAACACTTGCAAAAAGCGTTTGCACAATTTGGTTTGAAAAAGGCGATATGAATGTAATAATAATAATAATAATAATCTTTAATGAATAATTCAGTCTTATCTATTTTTCCTTGTTATAGTAAATTATCAATAATAATAATAAATAAACAATTCTGTATAATCGTTTAGCTTTCTGTGGCATCTCAAATTGAATATGTGATATAATCTGATAACATGAGAATATGTGACAAGGAATAATATTATAATTTTATGCAATAAATTATATGATTAATTTATGACCACAATGATAATAATATAAGAATGAAATTTCTCAAATAAATCATATTATGAAATACTGTAATTTCTTAAATAAATAATCTTATTTGTACAGAGCTCATATTATGTTTTGGTTCAAAATATCTGAAAATCTTAGGTATGCGGTGTGAAAAATCAATGTAACACAAAATTTATATAACAAGTTTAACAAAATTTTATTATAACACTTTTAATAAAAAATATAAACTATGTACACAATTTACAATTAAAATCGAGGATGAATTACATACTTCTTCATTTCAAAAATAAAAAAAATATAAAATCTAAAAGTATCTAAGCGTTAACTCCGACTTAAAACTTTTTATATTTTTTACAACCATCACAATAATATTACCAATAATATTCACGGATACAATTATAGCTTAAAATATATTGTCTACCAATTGAATCATATTATAATATGTTTTCCATAAGTATAAACAAATTATGAAAATGTAAAACAACCTAGAGTAGTAGATCTTATTTCAATATATGTCTGTGGATTTTGTACTCAATTAATTAAATAACTTTTATTATGATAGTGCTGGCATTATCAAAAAATATTTACTCTGGTTCGTGAACAAATAAGTGGCCTTAAATAAAATAATATGATTAACAGACATTTTATATATCTTGCTTGGCATTACTTTAATATAAAATTTTATGTATGTGTTTATGCGTATTCTAAACATAAAAATCATATTTATAAAATATAAATACTTGTTCTATTTTATGTTGTTTCTCTGGATGTATTGTTCTTTAAAAATATACATTACATGTATGATAAAAATGTTCAAAAATTTTTCAAAAGTCTCGGGAATAATTTTATTATCACTTATATATTTTAATTAAAAAATTGGTTTACTAAAATACCAAAAATATTTATGATTCTTGGTCTTTATATTTTAATTTTACTCTCAATCTCATTTATACATAATTTCAATATACATCAAAGCAAGAACACCTATCTTATTCTCTTCCACAATAAACAATTCTACAATTCCCAAAATTATTTATCATTCTTCTTCAAAATACTATTCTGTACAACGCAATAACTTTAGAAAATTTGATAGCGATCAGATGCGTAGGTATGAAGAACTAACTAGCGTATTAACTAAATAATATAAACATATATTATAATCAACATGGCAACAGTGCATAAAAAGAAAAGAGGCATGACTTCTCTGTCTAATAACCCCCCCTATAAAATAATGTCTAAGCTATTTATTCAGCTCTTTGGAACATTAATACTCAATACTAAGAAAAACACTGTCATAGAAATATACATGTTACAGGGTTTAGTTATCTGTACCTGCATAATCTACTAAGATAATAAAATTACTTTCTATTCCTCATAAATCCTACATCTCAGCATTCCTTTGGTTTGTTTTCATATTTCCAAGGTCACCACCACTTTAAAATTTCATAACAGATTTTATCAATCTACATCGTCGAAATTATCAAAACTTTTTTTAAAGCAATAAATAATATCCACATATAAATTCAACAATCTAGATCACTCAACAAGAAAAGGTTAATTCACTTTCAAAAATTCATCAATAAAAATCATAATAATTTTGTATCGATGTACTAAGTCAATACTTTAAACATTTTTTTTTTTAAATAATAGGGTTCCTTTACTAAAGAATCATATAAATTATATTTATCATTGAATCATATTACATTAGTAACATAAAATAAAAGTATGCATATTTTTTTTCAAAATCTAACTCATATAATTTTGATGTGTGTTTAATGCATTCACACATACCGATACTTTCATCCAATAATACTATAAAACAGTGGTCTTCAACCTTATCACATATGCGGCCCGTAAAAATAAGGATAAGATTTCATGGACCGCCGGAAGTTTAGATAAATTTTATTAAAGATGTAACCTGTTTAATCTTAGATAAGCATAATTGTTTTAACTGACCAAAACAGCACACTAGTTATTGTGTATTGTAATGGTGTTACCTACCTTCACATGCTAAACACTCTTTCTCAAGTTGCGCAGTCATACTGCTACAGAAAACATGCAATAACAATCGTTCTCATTAATGTGCTTGCATTTTACGTTTATTATTTCATTGTTAAAACGTGCAAGAATAAAATGTTATTCACCAGAATGTTGAAAAAGTCAAAAGTTTTGATCTTATATATTTTTTGTTTGTTTTTATTTTTAAAAAAAGGTAACAGAAATTGATTTTAAAAATAAAAGTTTTAGTATTTCAGTGGTATACAAATAAAGCCAAAAAAAATATTGCCTTATAGGACCAAAAAAGTGGGTGTATTTTTAAACAAAAAAAAAAAAGAAAATAAAACTTGAAAAAGTCAAAAGTTTCAATCTTACTTTATTTTGGGGTGGTGGGGATGTATTGAGAAATACTTTGTAAAAGTTAGAAACATAACTTATTTCTTGGTTTTTAGTTTTAAAAAAACATAATAAAAATTGATTTAAAGCCAAAAAAAAAAAAATTACCATAGAAAAAATTTAAGAGATCAAAAAAAGTCACATTACATTTTATTGTTTTAACAAGCAGCCATGATTGGCTATCAAAAGACAACTGGAGTTTGTATAATAAAAAACTTATTTCTACCCCCTCCCCATAAACATGTGTGATAAATAGAAAAACCAATTAATTTATGTATGATTGATTAGATTTTGTTTTTGTTCTGTTTCTTTTTTTAAATCAGGAAAAAATGTGATGAAAAAATAAATAAAAATTGTTCTTATTAATTAAAAGTTTAAAATCATATTATTTTGTTATTATAAACTTTCTTGCTACTCTAGCTGCGGACTGACAGAAAACTTCTGCAGCCCGGTGCTAGTCCATGGCCCAGTGGTTGAAGACCACTGCTATAAAATAGTCAAAGCAAACTAAAGAAAATAAATAAATACATCATGTAAAAAAAAAAAATATTTTTATAAATTTTACCCATAATGACAATTGATAGTTGGACACTTTTAGACATTTTCTGGTCCACATTTCATAAAAATATTACATAACATTAGCATTTATTCACCAAACTATCATACTAAAGAAATATTATTATAAGGTCACACACACACACACACACAGGTTCAAATATATATATATATATATATATATATATATATATATATATTTATATATATATATATATATATATATATAGATATCTTAACTGAACCTTTTGTTGAGATTTTCTAATTTTTAAAAAAAAATAATAATGATAAAAATAAAAATTAACTTAGTTAATGAATATATGGGATAATCTTACATAATATATGTAAATTATTTTTAATAAGGGATGCTAGACAATAATTTGAATTAAAAGAAATATCAGAAAAAGTTGGGAAATGATCAATCATATTTAATGTATTTTAAAGTAACTATTGTATAATTCATTTTAATGTCTAAATGATAGTAATGAGATATAATATAAATAAGTTGGAATGAATAGTAATAAATTTTAAAAAAATGTAATATGTAAGTTTTATTAAAACAATATAACAGTATTTATTAGATGTAAGTTAGTAGCGTTCCACTTATAAAATTATTTTAAATTAAATATTTGGTAATATTTTTAGTTTGTAATTTTAAAAGACTAACTTTTAAACAATGGGTGAGCTCATATTTATAGATTACCCATATATGGAAATATATGTGTGTGTGTGCAAGAAAGATACATAAACATAAGAATAAAATAAAAATAAAAAAATGTTTTAATTATAATATTTATAAAAAATAAATAAATAAATAGATGGATATAAATTTATGGAAGAAATATTTAAAAGTTAATAAAGAGGGATAGTTCAGAATTTTATATTTATTACTATTATGTTTAAAAAAATATTATTTAAAAAAATGATACGTAACATTTGTTAAACAATGAATTTTTGACTTTGTAGCTGTGAGTCACGTGATTTGGTATCATTAGAAATTGCGTTAGTAAATCGACTTTACAGCTGATCTGTCAAGAACAGTAAAGTTTAATAAAAAATAATTTTATTGGCTTACAGGCCAACTAATATAAAAAATGGGTGTGTTAAACAATATCAGGTATAAAAGAAAAATCTAGAATTCACCAGGGGGCTGATTTTTTTTTTATTACTGCAAGTAGCTGAATCCAAGAGTCTTATTTAATAAAAAAATCGTATTTTTTTTAAATTATTATTTATTTAAAGTATAATATTTAAAATCATCTTGCAGTGATGAAGGGCTGAAGAAAAAGGTAACTATCCTGATATTAAATTTCAACCAGAACAATAAGATTATAGTGAAAAAATGTTTGGAATAAAGCTAGCATCTGTTATATTGTATGCATTTGATTTAGTTGTTTTCCTTTACTTGAAAGTAAAATTAAAGAACAAATTAATAATGATTTACTTATATAAATATTCGGTGGCACTAAAATATTTTGACAATAAAATGCTAAATACTTATCTTATTAAATTAAAAGTATATGTAAAAAGATGAAAAAAGACATTTTTAAGTTTAAAAAAAAAAAACATTATAATGAAGCTACATTTGGTTCAAATGAATTAATAAAGAACGATTTTTTTTTTGTTCTAAAGAAAGTTATTATTTATACCTTGACATAAGTGGAAAAAATTTGTTTAGCTGAAAGCAAACAGATAGAATTGTATTTTAAATAATAATTCTTATTTTACCCAGTAATAAAAGAAAATTATTCGGAGATAAAACTTCAAAGTAATTGGCAAAATATGAGTAACGAGCTTATATTGGTCAAGTACCTAGTAAATCATTCGGCTATATTTGACATTATTTATGAGTAAATTTATGACAGTTAATTTTAGCTACAAACTGAGAAACGTCTTGAATTATATATATTAAAAGAAAGCTTTTCTAATGTTTAAAATAATCAAAGAAAATTGGTTTAAAGTAAAACACGTCATGAAATATTATTATATAAAAAAATATGTTTTTTTTTTTTTAAAAAACAAACAAACTGTATTTTAAAAGATGCATTTTTGTAAAAGAGGACAAAGAAATTCAGATAAAGAAATATATATTATTATATGCATTTCAAAAACCAGGATCCTATAAATAAAAATAATGTGCTCACATGAAGAATTTTTTTTTATGCCGGCTTATTTTCATTATTTAAGTTTTTAAAATTGTTTTAAAAAAATGAAAGCAGTATTAAGGAATTTTTGACATTTTCATTTGAAAATCATTGCCATATATTTTATAAGTGTTCGGACTGAAGCTTCAAACTTGGATAAATAAAATAGCTTGAAAAGTTTACATATATAAAATGGAAAACCATTCTGGAACGGAAATATGAATTTAAGTTGCTGTATTATTATTATTATTATTTTATTGTTTGTTTTATTCGTTTAAAAAAAATGAAACCATAAAAATATTTATGCTGGATATTTGGTGTAACACTTTTTGCATAAATATTTCAGGTAAATGAGTTATGATTTTAAACCTTAATGAGTATAAGAATGAGCAATTATTTTACTATTTTTCAGGTACATTTTATTATTATATTTATTAAGCACTTCACAAGTTAGTTTATTTGATAATTCATTTACAAAGAATTAAATATCACTGTATTAATTTATTATAGGGGAATTTCACTCAGTTTCATATTAAATCTACTAAAGAAGTTTATCAGAGAGTATCCATTCATTTGTTTTATGAATATTACATGATTTATAATTGGAAATATTTTTATATGCATTGAGAATTAATATTTTCATATTTAATTTGCAATCAAAAGTCCACTAGTTATTGAATATTTTATTATGTGTGCATTGTGCCTTGCCTAGAATTTTATATGCATTTAATTTTAAAGTATTTCTCATAATAGTCACTTGACAGTTTGCTTTGTTGGTTCTTACATTAAATATACAGTTTTGTATTTTAAACTTCTTAGGAATAACTCAGTTGATTTAGGTGAAGTATATATCTTGCTATTAGTTCATAATTGTTAGCCTCATAGTGTTAGGCTTAGTTAATAATTTTGAGTATGCTTTATGGAGTAGACATGGTTCTCCATCCTTATTGTATTGTATTTCCATGATTTGATAGTGCTTGTCCCTAAAAGAAGGGTTATTATAGTGTATTTTTCAGTGATTATTATAACATTTATAAGCATTGAAAATCCCATAAGAGAGGATTGTACTTTCTTGGTGTGTCTTTTCTTGTTCCCAGATGTACTGTAGATGAATTCCAGGCATCTTAATTTTTGCCTCAAAGTTAGATATTTTTGAAAGCCACCACATTCTTTTCCAGCTCTGAGGAGCTTATATGTTTTTATATTTTAGCCTATCATTCATGATGACTTAATGCTAGTTCCACCACAGTAGGTGATGTTGCATTTGTTTTAGATTTGTGATGAAAAGATATGCTTGTTTAAGGAAATTTATTTCTTCAGGTAGTAGCAGCTAATTTATGGCTTATAGATATATCAATGTTTGAATTGTGTTGCTATGATAGTTTTATCATGCACAAGCTAACCAACAATAAGTTCTATTTATTTTAAAGTATGTTAAATATGCATATGGTATAAGTGGCAATTCACACATATTAATTTTAGTATTTTATCCAGATTTTCGCTGTTGGATTTGTAAGTCTGTTACATTATTAACTTTAAAAACATTAAGGGAATAATTTTATGAGATCTAAATTTATTTAAAAATGTATAACTGATCTCTGATGTGTGAATGACCCATGTATCCAATTTAATTTAATTATAAAAGTAGCTTAGACTGATTTAATATTATATATCACTAGCTATAATATTAGTTAGTTCAGTATAACTAGTTGGTAGTTTTCCAAAATATGCTAAATATATTTTTCCCGCTTAATGTTTCTTAAGCTTAAGGTTTAAAAAGTATAGACTTAGTGGTTTATTATTATAATTGCTAGATAACACAATATTGTTATGAATTATATTAATTAAAAGTAAAATTGTATTTATTAAAGTCATATGTTGCAATTCAAGTTTAGAAATGTTAAAATCTCTAATTGCTTAAAAGAGATTATGATTTAATATAGAATAGACTTTGCCCAATATTAAGCAGAATTATATTCTTTATTATTTATTTATTAGAATACACAGTAACTAAGAAAATTGTACATGATTATAAATCAAGTAAGATTTTAAAAAAAATATTTGTAAAAGGGTTTCAGCACTATATTGGCAATGCTTATATATATATATATATTTTTATTGTAAATTTTTTTTTATTATTATTATTCTTAATAAATCAATCTATTATTATTTCAACAAGTTTTGTTTTGTTTGTTTTACTTTTATATGAAAATATTATTATCTTGGGTTACAAGTTCACAAAATCTTAGGTTTCTAAAGTTTATTGAATCTTCAATTTAATAGTTCATAAATTTAATTAAATATATTTGATATTAGTTTTAGAATAATAAAGTCATAATAAAATAAGTAATTCTCAGATTGAATCATCATAACAGATAATTGCATTATATCAAATACATAATTAAATGCTTAGTTAAAAGTTTATTTTTAAATCATCAGTATATCTTCTCTAACTCAAGATTATGCAATATTAGATTAATAATATCATTAATTAAGAAGAATATTTTATTGTTATTTTAAAAGCTGCACATTATCTTATATTCACTGCACATCATCTATCATCATCTTAAATCTGATATATTTAAAGAATTCTAATTCATTTGGATTTGAGGACTTTAGTGGTTGTCTGTGAGTATGGAAAGGCATTAAAAGTACCCTTGCTCTTTTCTCTGCTCAAGTAATATCTTAGATAATAGGCCATTATTAGATAAATTTAAATTGATTCATTAAATTGTTTGAATTAATGTTTGTTTGGTTTATTATTTTAAAATTCAACATATTGTAATTATTTTCATAGTCAGCTAGAATGTCACTTATTTATTTATTAATCCCAGTAATTATTTATTAGGCAACTTAACTTAAACTTTAATTTTATACAAGAGTGTTAGTTTTAAAATCCCTGAGGTTATTTACTCTTGTTGTTTTAGTAAATATAATTCTGTAAGATAATATTTTAAAGCAAAGCATCATAGGTCTTATTCAGAGAGTGTATAATATATTAGTAGGATTAATATGGTAAGCATTGATTAGTGATTTAGAGAATCTTTTGTATGGTTTATTAAAATATTAATATTTTGTACTAGTTATAGTTCATCGGTATTGGATTTGACCTTTATTTGATTATACATCTCTGGATCATCATCTCTTTTCTTTAAATTCATTGTAACCCCACTGAACCGAGTCATTAAGAGTCTCTCATTTCATCCCATTTCATTTTCTTTTCATATCATTTCATCATCTTTCTTTTACATTTCTTCTATCATCTTATACATATCATTTAATCCTCTTCTATCATCCATATCATCTAATCCATATCAAATCATTTCATTTCATCTCTACTTCTCATTTTCTCTCTCTCCACTACATATCATTTCATCCCTTGTTTCTTACATTTCTTTTCATCTTTTCTTCTTTCTCTTTCATCCCTTGTTTCTTTTATTTCTTTTCATTTTTTCTTCTCTTTCTCATTTTTGTTGTCTTCTTCTTTTCCTTTTCTTTTCATTTTACTTTCCCTTTTCCTATCTTGCCCCCCCCTCCTCTTTTTTTATAGGTTACAATATATATATATATATATATATATATATTGTAATATATATATGTATATATATATATATATATATATATATATATATATATATATACATATATATATATCAAATAATATATGTATAATAAAAATATTCACTAGAATAAAAACTACAAAATTTTAAAAAATGCATAAAATAAAATTAAAGATTAAAATTCTTTGCTATAGCCAGCTTTGGTGTATTCCGCCGAAGCTGGTTATAGCAAACAATTTTAATATTTAATTTTATATAGACATTTTTTTAAAATTTTGTAGTTTTTATTCTAGTGTGTGTGTATATATATATATATATATATATATATATATATATATATATATATATATATATATATATATATATATATATATATATATATATATTGTAAGGATAACTTACAGTCAGTTAACAAAACACTTATTTTGTACTCTCACTTACAACCATCTCTAACCAAATCATCTAATTAATAAATAAATTATGAGATCGGAAATGCATATATATATATATATATATATATATATAGACCCAGTTCAATATATATATATATATATATATATATATATATTGAACTGGGTCTATTGGTAAATAATGCAGAACACTATTTGATAGGTTTAACTGGGTTTAAACCTTATTTATCATAATTTTATATTTTATATTATATGTATTAAGAGAAAAAAACGGCCCTTCAAGCAGAGAGGAGAATACCATCGATAGCCAAGCTATCAACAATACCCACAATCAGACTTATCTATGCCACACATAACACAATCACATTTCCAGACTGTGTTCTATCATGACTGCTAGATTCAAACTTCTACTATCCAAAGCATTTTATTTGTTTTGAGGTAAACCTCGGTGCCAGCTAATTACACGAGCTAATTAACATACTCTGGACAGTAGGTTCATAATCCAGAATTCAAAATATCCCATGACTAGCTCAATCAAAAGTATAATATACACTTACTTTATTTAGTGGTAAAAGAATTGACCAACATCTATTACATTTAAAGATAATTTATTTTAACTAAATAGTTATTATTCTAATTTCAAATACCTTTATAAATCTTAACTAACATAAACAATGGTATTTTTATATAATGACCTTGCACACACTCTGAAGTCATAGACTAGAATATATTATTATAAAAGTATTAAGTAATACATGACTTTTGTAAAACACACACATCAATTGTTCTTTATGCATGCTATAGAGTTCATGCATTAACTGATTCTGAGAGGCTTCAAATTATTTCAATGTTAATTTAGTTAGAAATAAAAAAATTAAAATGTTATTTATTACCTAGGATTTCAGAACATGGATACTTCTTGCTGTTTGTTGTGAAAATTGTTTCCAGTAGTATTTTGTCTTTTTGCTGGTTGCTGTTTCATGTGAAAATATTTCCAACAAGTTGGATTTGAGGAATTTGTGGAGGCTTCTATGCTTATTATCTCATAGCAGTATTCTTTAAGACATTTGGACATCAGGTGGCTTCAGATTGTTAGGTATGCATTACTTTCATCTCAGGCAGGCTATTTGTATTTAGGGAATGCTTGAAGCCCATCAGATGCTCTTAAAAGATTCTCTACACTGCATGGCCTTTATTAAATGCATGAGAAGATGGACTGAGAACTGATTGAGTAACTGGAATCAATTAATTTAATCTTATTGTGCTCTCAAATGATATATTGAACTAAACTGATTGTGAACTCAACTGAACTGATTGATTGATTAAAAACTGGACCATTTATGTGATTACCTGTTGTCACTTTGTTAATTGTTTTTATGTCATCAGTTATACCTGCTATTGAAATTCCTCCACTGTTTTTATTGCATTTCTTTGATAAGATGTTAATCATGTTGTCAGTTGATAGCCATTGCTAATTTGTTGTTTTGTAGATTATTTTTAATTAGTATCCATTGCAAATTCTGTTTTTATATCACTTATGAGTGTATACAATATTTAAATCTTTTAGAGGCATTCCAATTACACACTTTCATTTGTTTTTCTTTTTAATATTTTTAACATACACACATTTATCACTCAGTATTGACACACATGTATGTTTCTAACATCCAATCATTATAAACAAGAGGTATTTTTTTAAAATTTATATAAAAGATTTATATGTTTAAGCTTTTAGTTTCAACTTTTATTTCCTTTTTTTTTAATATTTTAAACTAAAGAGAGAAAACCTTTAATTACTTAAAGGAAAGATTTACTCTTGAACGGTTTTAACTCTTAATTATACTTTAAAATTTTCTAAATTAATTTCTTTTCCCCTTCCAATTACTTCTTAATATGTAAAACTATGAATTAATTGATTTTTAGCAAACTCTTTTTTTTAAAAAAAACTCTTTAAACTTCTTTCATTAAAATTTTAACTTATATGAATAAATCACATGTCAATTTTATAGAGAAACATTCCTGAAGTTCATGAATTAGATAACAGTGAAATAGGGATTTTATATAATAAAATGAATCATAATGATTATTATAATTAGTAATAGTAGTAGTAGTAATAGTAGTAGTACTAGTAGTAATAGTAGTAGTAGTAGTAGTAGTAGTAGTAGTAGTAGTAGTAGTAGTAGTAGTAGTAGTAGTAGTAGTAGTAGTAGTAGTCAAATTGTGTAAGTACATAGTAGTAGCACTTGTAAAGTAATAGAAATAGATGTAACATTAGTAATTGCAATAGTATTTAATATCAATGATAGAATGGTAAAATTTGAGTGTTTTATTATTGATATATTATTGAAAAAGCTATTCTCATTGAATTCCCATTTATGTATATATGTGTTTCTTAACTCCATAGAGCATATTTATTTAAAAATAATTTCCTACTTGTCAGATATATTCTAAGAGTTTGTATTTGATGTTCATCTAGAAATTAAAAATTCTATAGGAGTGGAAAGTTTAATATAATATAAACAAGCTAGATATTATATAATCTGTAAGTGTATTTATCCGATTTGGATGTTTTGCACATTTGAAATATGTTTTATTTTATTTAAGTACAAATAAAATTGTCTGTATTTATTTGACTAATGAATAATGGTGAAACTTGATAAGGTTAACAACACATTCAAAACTGATATCTACTTTATTCTTCATTATTATTTTATGGATAAGTAATACACTTAAATATAACAAATCACATAGCGTAATTATTCAGCATTATTTCTTCCCTTACAATATATATATATATATATATATATATGTTTTTTTTTATTTTCATTTTTTAGAACAACCATTTATAGAAATTTATGATAAAATATATAAAGGAACTACAGAAAATGTATTCACTGTCAATGAAATTAGATTAACCATGAAATGTAGTAAAATTGCTTTAGCAGAACCAAAATTTCAATGGTCCTTCAATTTATATCCTCTAAGAGGGAATGATTCAAAATATAAATTAATCTATCACCCTGTTCCCGGTGTATCTAAATATACACAAACTTTGCAAGTGGATAGAAGTAGGTATGGAGGATATTTCCGATGTGCCGTCAGTGATTCGGTCTACTTAGAAGTACAAGTTTTTGTATTGAGAGGGAAAAAACTATTTAGTACAATACTGGCATCAGGTATATATATATATATATATATATATATATATATATATATATATATATATATATATAAACTACTGTTTCTCTCTTTTCATTGAAAGACAATGTAGCATTTTGTTTCTACAGATACAAATTTGAGATAATTCTTTTGCATACTATCTGTGTGTGCTTTAAAAAGTGCTTTATTTTTTATTTCTTCTTAAATTAGTAGAATGCACTTTCGGATCATGAGCACTATAATCTTTGAGCAGTAACAATATGAAACATGCGAGCTATGATTATGGTGTTTGTGACCGAAAATGCACTCTGCTATATTAACAAAAATAAGAACCGCTTCATAAAGCTTAATCATATAAGTGTGTAAAAGTATTACGTATACAAGGGAAAGACACACATAATATTAATTTGAGTTATATTGTGGAAAAAAAGAATTGATCATTAAACAAAATTAGCTAGTTAGCATTATTAATAAAAGATATTTATATTAACTGAGAAACAAATTTATGCAAGTACTATTACTTTAAGAAAGTTATTTAAAGATAATAAAAAAACTTATGTATTAAAGGAAATCTTAGGTTGTGATTCTTAGAAATTCTATGCCAAATTAGTTTTTTTTTTCTTTTATTATATAGATTATCAAAGTAAAATTAAAAAAAAATATTTTGTGATACCAAGCAATACTGGTATCAATTTTGACTACTACTCTTTTTAAAATTGGTTTGTAAAATCTTAATTTCAAAAGGATTAAATATTGTTTATTCCTTTACCAAATACAGATTAACAATAAATTATTTACTTAAACCAATATATTATTTAAGATAAAAAAAAACAATGTCAGCATATTTTATTTTCAATATGCATATACTAATAGTTATATATATATATATATATATATATGTTCAACAGATGGCGTTTTACCAAAAGCACCGAACAAGTGTAAAATTTGTTTACAAAAACGAAAAAAGAGTCAGAATTAACTACCTCTTTCATTTGTTCATCCCCAGATCAGCTGATTTCAAGCTGGTTTGCTCTCATCAGTGAGGGATATAGTATAGAAACTAGATCTAAACACTGACTCTCAAGTGTTTATGCAAAACGTTTCTATCAGTTTGCAAGCGTGAATTTTTCAGACCGGTAAAGTCTTCAAACTCAGCCTAGCAAGCCAGATATTTATATGGGTCTGATCTCAGTTCAGTATCACCACATAATCAAAGACTCTTTTTTCGTTTATGTAAACAAATTTTACACTTGTTCAGTGGTTTCGGTAAAACGCCATCTGTTGAACATAAATAACAAGTGATAGCAAGTTACGTGAATAACTTGTTTTTGTTTTTCATAAATGTACCTTTAAAGTTTTCTTGCAATGATATATATTGCAGAGGCTTTGATTATGTGGTGATACTGAACTGACATCAGACCCATATAAATATCTGGCTTGCTAGGCTGAGTTTGAAGACTTTACCCATCTGAAAAATTCACACTTGCAAACTGATAGAAACGTTTTGCATAAACACTTGAGAGTCAGTGTTTAGATCTAGTTTCTATACTCTATCCCTCACTGATGAGAGCAAACCAGCTTGAAATCAGCTGATCTGGGGGTGAGCAAATGAAAGAGGTAGTTAATTCTGACTCTTTTTTCGTTTATGTAAACAAATTTTACACTTGTTCGGTGGTTTTGGTAAAACGCCATCAGTTGAACATAAATAACAAGTGATAGCAAGTTACGTGAATAACTTGTTTTTGTTTTTCATATATATATATATGTGTGTGTTGTAACATGATAAAAATGATGGCACGGAAAAATGATCCATATAATCTGAATAAAACGTAGCCCAATTATTGGTAGTCATTTTGTAATGGAATATTAACGATAATGTAGGGTGAGAATATAAAACATTTAGTAATGTTTCAGAATTAAGACATCATTTATTCTATTGTAAATCTAGCCAAAATGATAAATGGCATTTTATAACAGCCCTAAAAGTAATGTGGCATTTTATAACAATCATAGTGGATCTTCTATTTCTCTACATTTGTTTGGCAGCTTTTGCCATTAAACCAAATAAATTGCCCTAACAAAATGTTGTACAAACTCCCATTACTGACACAATGTTGAAATAAATGATAATGAAGAAACAGTACAATACATGCTTCAATAAATAGTAACTCTGTTATGATCTGCATAAAATTATCTAGCTCAATCAGGGTTATACTAGGCAATAACAATATATCCAATACATAATTATTTAGATTGTCTACAACATAAAAATAAAATACTAATGGCAATCTCTATTAAATCCTAATTTATTCAGATACTACTTAAACATAGAAAGCAAACAAGGTCAACACCTCAGAAATCCACAAATAAACTACAAGCAGTAAAATCATATATCATTCTTCTAAACGATGACTTATACCTAAGACAATTATTCAATTTATAATTAAATGAAACCAAAGTCAAATCAATAAATAACTAAGTTCTTACATACTTTACCAATCTAATATTATTTATAGTAATAGAAATCTACTTTAAAATTTAATGATATTCCTTTAAACAAACTAATTCCTAAATAATTATATTAACTATTTACAACGATTTATAAACCTACACAATATAGACAATGTTTAAATAAAATAAACCCTTATTCAGTTTTATAATCTAATTTAATAAAACGTTGAACATAATATTAGTATTTTGTAAACCTTTTACATCATATCGATAAGCAATTATTGCTTAAGTTATGTTTTAAAATGAATCACTCTACAAGGATTCATTATCAATGAATATTTTAGATAATCTTCCATTTGGCAATGACCAATCACATCATATATAAAATATACCATAGGTTTCTATTAGATATTTACTGAAATACAATCACTGAAATTATTCATTGACTTCAATTTCTAGTAAATGGATTTTTTAATAATTAAACTATATGCGATTACTGCAGTTGTCCAAATGAAAGATAGATATTAAGATATATTAGTTAATAATATTTATGATCTCCATTTCAAAGAAGTTTAAAGGAAATTAAGACAAATCATTCTGACTAATGACAGAATAAAAACCACAGAAGATAAGCTCATTATTAATCAATCATGAACTAATGAAATTATTTCTACCAGTAATATTGATTTAGAAATATTTCAATGTAATCAGGAATATAAAATTTATAGCTAATCGGTCTAATAATTATGCATAAGAAAATTTATATGTATATAGTTTTATTTCACTTACCAAGATTTGTTTGATCTGCGATCAAAATTTAAGAACCAAAATTAACTTGCACATTCAAAAGAAAAATAAGAAGACTGATTCACCAGTTTTTAAATCAACTCTAAATTTATTGTTTTATAATAAAAATTAACAATAATAATAAAAAATGAAACAGAACAAAACAAATGATGTATGTAAGAGAGTAAATCATAGCATATATAAATAATTGATAGTATATTACTGTCTACAATCAATAAGAATAAGATTAAAATATGTACATATGAAACTAAAAATTGTGCTGCCTGACAATATACTATATAAATGGAAGGAGAATTTTTTCAATATATTTCTGAGGCTTTAATTAGCATATAAAAGGAAAAAAAATATTGTGATTAAATAAAAATTGGATCTTTATTTATTCATTAATGTAATTTCTAAATAATTAAACTAGCCTAAAAAAATCCATTGTATTTAAACTTTTCTCTATATGAATAACCTCAAGTTAAATCCCAGTAATCTGAGTCAACTAAAGCTTTGAAATGATAACTTTCCCACAATTCCATGATCTTAATGTTTGCTGCTTGCCTGTTAATTAAGTCATGTTTATATTTTCAAATTAGAATAGCTTCCTTTATTTTTCTTTTATTGTTATTTTTTTTCAATTTGCAATATTTTACACTGTTAAAATTGAAATCAAAACCATAAATACATGATTTATTATATATATATATATTGTAACAGTCAAGTTTGTACATTCGCGTAACAGGATTCAGAATCCAAGCAAAAGAGACCGAAGCTGACCAGACTAGGACTGTGACATCCCAAGTCCGATCACACTTCAACTCATAAGCCAGGATTCCAAGACTCAAGACCCTATGAATTACCACCTTGAAATTACACATAGTATACCTCTTTCCACACAGCTGACATAGATCATGGAGAAGCAATAAGACTCTGATAATTAAAAGAGAGATTCTTAATTGACTAAAATAGATCACTAATCTAATTTAACTTAATTCATAGTTTTCACATATATAGGCTATAAATAATAAATAGAATTGGATTGAATTAGATCAAGAACGAGACAGAGAACAAAATACATTAAACTAATTATATATTTATTTACAATTGGCATTGATATATATCACTTATTTACAACAGCATTCAGCATAGAATGTACGCAAACATTTGGTAATTACGAGAACACATTCTCTTTTTATAGATAGTTCAAAATAGCTTTATATAAATAATTTTTATACAATTAAAAATAGCTTTATATAAATACTTTCATTTAATTTTCATAAATGGGTTTAACATGTGCCCATCTTATGAGTTGCTTTTCAATTAATACATAATCAATCACTACGTTATGTCCATAACTCTAGTTAAGCCAAATCCTATTACATTTGTGGCTGATATATAAATAATTATATTAAACTTTGATCATGAATTCATTTACTAAAATATACTATATGACTTAATAACGAGCACATAAACCAGCTCAAGTAATGATCGATCGAACATGGCTTTCGAGAGAAAATTTCAGAATGCTCAAAGTGTTATGTTAAGGTGGGAGAGTTGGCTGAAATAAGATTTTACCAATGCTCTATGGCACAGGTAAACAATAATAGGAAAAGTCGCTCTGTGGATGGATGATATAACTTCAGGGTTCTTGCGACAAATGCCGGTACCCTGTAACTGATTGCAATGCTTCGCGAAAAGGAACATTGTGTTCAGGAATGGCGGGGGACTTACATGCTAACCTGGCCTTGGTTCACGCTTCGCTACTGCTCTACCCTATAAAAGAAGATGTGCTGGCAATGCCATGGCTCCATCTTGAGATATGTATATTATGTATAGCAGCAAAACGAGAATAATTTTATAAAATAATATCACATCCACCAAGCAAAGAATAGTATATTTCATACTATGAAATATGAGTTAATAGCATATTAGCTCTATCAAATTGGGACCAACTCTTGCATAGCCTGATAATAAATGTCTAGGCTACTAAAAGGAATATTACTATATCTGTACTTTGACATGTTTGATCTATTAAGTTACTTATACATAATAAATATTTAAGGAGGAAAAGTATATTTCTATGGACTTAAGAATTTAAATGTCAAATATATTTATAAATACGATCAAGGCTAAATTTAATTCTAAATAAAACTAAAAGGTTAAGTTTTTAAATGGTTGATTATAAAAGAGCCACATTTCTCATATTAAATCTTTTAAATAATAAAAAATAGGATTTCGAAACAGCGCAGAAAGTTGACGCTATAAACAAATTTACACAAAGATTTTCAAATAATATTTTCTTAAAATACACATGAAATTAAGTGCTCACTGTTTCGAAATATTGGCAGATGAAATATAATAAGCATTTAAAATAAAATAAGCAAAGAAATATAGACACAACCGCAGTGATATAACTTTAAATTAGACACTTATAAAGTACTTTAAATGAAAGGAAAATATAAATTACTCAGATTATTTAAACTTTAACAACATGAAATTTTGGATAGCAATTGACATATTTAAAATATTAATAAAATGGATTTAAGTTTTGGTTACATTTAGCTTTATCATTATTTTAAAAAGAAAGTTAGCTAACTTATATAGATATTGTTTACATTTAGAATTACACAGAATTACACAGAGCTCTGCGGTTTGAAACTTAAAACGGTACCGGTATTTTTATCTGGACTGCAAGTTCTTGGCTGTTGGTTTGGTTTAGTTTGACTGGGTGGCATCATCTTTCCAATTCTGTTAGACTGATCTCTGCTAGTGGCATGGTGGTGGTTTAGGCATTTCGAGGAGAAAAACCCCGTTCTCCCACGGAGTAGCAGTAACAAGATGCCCGCTTTTAGCCGGACATGTTAAACATTAACAATTGTGAAGACTGACTGCAATTCTCACTAACAATATGGCTGTCATTATTCTGTTAAAAATACAGAGTATTTATATGTTTTCCTTATCGGAATCTCTCGCCTCAAGACTCACTAAACTCAGGAATTTAATTAAATAACTTTCAATTTATAATCCAGATCTTAGATAACTTGTGTTAGAAACATTCCATAAGCTATTATTATTAAGATTTTTCGTTGCAAACAATTGTCCAATTTTGATTTTAAAATAACTTAATCTTATCTAAGGAGATTTTAATTAGTAAATTTTGAACTAGTTTTACTTTTTACGAATTCCAGGTGTGGTCGTTAATGACACTTGTTTACAATCAAAAATCTTTTAAGTACTTGACCAGTTTTTATTTTTAATCTTACATATAATAGAAACTTTTTTTATTTAAAAACAACCTTTTAACATTTTTTTAAAACGAAAACATTTTTAACATATTTATTAAAAATAATTTACAAACATATTTTGATATAGCTTTTAAATATATTTTCGAGAAACTTTTCCCTGAAATATATTTAAAACAAGAAATCTTTTAACAATTTTTAAAGAAACATTTAATAGTATTTTTAGATGATGGCTTTTACATATTTTAAATCATGTCTTTCTTCTATATAGCACAGATTATATATCCACATACAAAATTACAATATTAAACAACAAAATTAATAATTTACTCTTAACTTAAATAATATAATAAACATTTTTAGAAATATTAAATAACTTTAGTACGCTATAAATATATAATACTGTTTATCCAGACATGAACTAATTTTATATTTATTAACATTTAAATAGGTTCGAACTTAGCACAGATGAGAGTGTCATTAGGTTTGATGGTGAAACGATAGGGCTTGGAAAGTTATCGTTTCATAGCCGAATACTTGGGACAAAAAAAATAACAAAAAAAAAGGAATTTACTTACAGTTGGCTATTAAATAATTTCATAAGCTTTTTTTTTTTTTACTAATAATATTAAATCAATTAAGCTACCACATAGAGATGAAAAACATATAAACCCAATTGCCTGCTACATTCTATACCGGGAAACTTCATACATATTAAACAATCAATTATTACAAAAAAAATATGACTAAATTAAAAGTTTAAAAGCAATCCACACAAAATAGAATATTGTCAAATATTTACATTAAACAAACTTGTATATCCTACTGGATATATGTTAATTAATATGCAATGGGGATGTTAATGTTTTTTTTATATATATAATAATAATAATTTATAAGCTATATAATGATAAGGGATGGTAGATCATAACAAATATCTACATATTTTTATCTAAATAGGATCTGGTAGTACATTAAGTAACTCCTCTTTATCTAACTTAAAACAGCACCCAAATATAATGTCATCCTCTTCATCTGATGTCCATTCATATCCCTCATACTCATTTTCCCATCTCACAGGCGGTCATGCTGGGTGCATTTCTTGACTGTATGCAAACTCACTTCCACTGTATGGAACTTCCTTATCCGATCTATTATTTAAGTCTACTCCTTCATAGCTAGAGAAATACTTTGGGTGCCTTCCAGATTTGTTCTTTCCGAATAGTAGGGTTTGAATCCGTTCTTTCTCTCTCCCTCTGTTCTTCCCCTGGTGAACCTCTGCGGTTGTCTCCTGCATTCTCTCTGTCCATCCTAGCCTTGCTTTCTTCCTACTTTTGTATGGATCCTTTCTCTTCCTTTTCTTCTTGCCCTTTATAGTACTCTTTGATTCGTACTTCCCATACAGACGACCTATTCCCCAAAGCTCTCTATCCAACTCTGTTCTGTCCTGCTGGAGCTCCCGTTTTCTATCTTCTACTATCACCTCAATATCCACACATTTGGATTCTTTATTCTCAGTCTCTACTATATTCTCCAGCATGTCCTTGCTATCCCACATTTCCAATTCGGTCATCTTCAAAAGGAAATGGCAACTTTCATCATTCCCTTCATTAATCTCTGGCTTGCTCATTTTGTCCAGCTCAGTTTTCCTCAACTCTTCCTTTTCCACTGGTTTTAACTCTTTTTTACTAATACAATTATATCAATTTTAATATTTTCTTCTTCTAGCATTGTTCTATCAGACTTTACTTCTCTCCCTGATCCCACACTAACTCTTCTATCTCATCCTCTACAGTATTCTGTATTTCCTTGTCATTTTCATCCTGTGCTTTTTCTATCTTCTCTGCGAGTTTTACTGAAATCTCATCACTTTTTAGCTGGCATCCCTGCAGGATTTTACACAGTTTTTCTTCTAAGTCTTTTCTAATCTGTGCTGTTCCTTCCTCACATCGCCTGCCCCAAGCTTCAAAACGTTGTTCCATTTCTAGATTATTTCTATGATACCTCTCTTCTGCATCCTGCCTGCTTTTTCTATCCCTCTCTTCTGCATCCTGCCTGCTTTTTCTATCCCTCTCTTCTGCATCCTGTCTATTTTTTATCTCTCTCTTCTGCATCCTGTCTGCTTGTTGCTATTTCCATTTTAATTTGTTTCAATAGTGATTCCATCATTGTATTAATATTCCAGCATTCTTTTTTTATTTCTTCTATAGGTCTCTGTTTAGATCCCATGGTGTCTGACTTTTCTGACATGGCCACTCTTTGATGTATCGATGCCTTTTCCCTAATCTGGCTCCTACTCACTTAACCTTCCTTGTCTCCCTCTGTGCTGCTACTCTCTTCCATAATTTCTTTTCCCGATATTAATATAATACCCCTACACATTCCTTCTTTTCCTGTTTTCCCTTCTTCCCCTTCGCTCACTACTTCCCTTTCTTCTTCCATACTATTATCCATTTTAATATACTAACAAAAAAAATTTTCTCTTTTTACTGGCTCAATTTGTTTTTGCTAAAGTTTCTTGGCTTTTGTTTACTTTACTAACTCAGCTAATTGCTATACTCCACAAAGAAAACGATCTGTCTCCTACTCATCTCAACACCTATGCCTAACTCTATTAATACACCTAACTTCTCGCTATAATTTCGCCTGATGCCCACCCAACATTTAACTAACAGTGAAATAAATTTAACATATATAACAAAAAAAATTATAAAATGCAACTCACCCTTGGTTTCTTGCAGCTGTTTTTCTTTTTTAAATTTTCCACGGTTCATGGTTATAATTTAATTTACACGTTGAAGCGGAATCTGAGATTCAGATTGCGCTTCACAGCCCACTTCCAATCTTCCGCTACCAACCTAAATTCAAACTCTATTCTTGCATACATATTCCACTCACTAACACATTTGTTTGTATCCTTTTGTTTGAGTATTATTAACTAACATATTTATGAACGAAGATATTGGCATAAATATCTGAATTTAAACATGCAAAATAAAATTAATAAATGTAGCATCTGAAAATTCGTATGCGCAATAGGGAATGGGGGATTAATTATCACGGACTTATAATATCAAAATATATTATAATTTCTATAATTATTTATTTTATAAAAGTTATAGTAATTGCTTGTTAATTGCAGCTCAGATATCTATAGATATTGTAGAGACAAAAGTACTGAGCAAATATTTAGTGGAAAAGTACGTTATATGTAATTTTATAAAATTGTGTTTTTAAATTATTTTTGCCATTAAACTATACTTTTCTTTTAAATCCAATATGGAAGATGCGATTGTAATTAGTCAAAATTAATTAAATGTGAGAAGCGTAATCTTGTATAATATTCTAACATAACTTTAATTAAAAGTTTCTCTAAAATCAAAAGTAGAAACTAAACTTAATTGATTTACTTTTGTTACAAACATTTTCTTTTATCAAAATTAATTAAAGTTTGAATACTTATCTAACAATGGCATCTTCCATCACAATAGGTAAAAGCTTGTATACGAATTCTTTTGAAAATTAGATTGCAATGACCAATCAGAAAGGGATTCCAAAAATACCGAGGCATGGAATTAATTACGAATTAATTGAGAGAGTAACTAGGACAGTCAAGGAGAGCAGTCACCAAGAAAGTTTGCGTTCGTTAACTTCAATGTGTACTGAGTAAATCTAAATCGCCTTTCTCGCCATTCGAGACAGCTTTCCCTGCAATCTGTGCCCATGGATCTTGATACTCATAGACTATACTGATATGCCTGTTCGTTAAATCATAAAATTACTACCTGCCTGAATAACTATGTTTGATAAACTAGATCTAGTCTCCACGGGAATTGAAACCACCAAAAGAACCGCCATGTGTTACAGAGGTAATCATTTCAAATGCTGCTAGACTCTTAAAGTTACCGTGAATAATTTTAACTTTCACCTATCTATTACTTTAAACATTTTGTAAATCTTTCATTTGTAAAATGTAATATTAGTTATGAATGAATTTGTAAAGTTCTTACCTTTTTGTTAATTGTACCTTGTTCTCTCTCTATATAACTTAGCTGTAATCTCTCCTACATTAAACCTCTCCTGAATAATTTTTAGTTCTTAATGTCACGTCTATGCGGCAATATTTTATTCTCATTATTATGTTTTATACTTTCAGATACTAAATTATATGTCGATAATTTTCCCCCAGAATCGCAAATGCTTACGCTATCTCTGTTAGTAAAAGAAAACCCTCCTTACTTTTCAGAGGGTAATTAACCTAGTAGTTTTGAAAACAAATTTGTTATTCTTAGTATAGCGGGTGCCTGCCAGTCTGGGGAAATAAAATCAGAATTTGATAATTATTATACAGTGTTATTTTCTAAAACTAAGTCAAAATCTATTTTCTTAGAAATGTGTTTATTTGGTTAATTAAATAATAGCGCTAACTTCTAAAATCTGCAAATAGATTTATATGAGTAAAATTAATATTACTTTATTGAAATCAATAGCCACCACCGACTTTATATATATTTAATAATATGAAAAGTATTTATTTATTAAAGCATTCAAAACCAAAGATTTATATTTATACGTTGTGGAAAGTTTACGTGTAGTTTAAAATAATACATAAGGGGGGATCGTTTAGTTCTCTGAGCTACATTATATTAGCATTAACTGTAATTCTTCCCCATCCACATAGTAATCAAATCATACCAGTACGAGGGGTTTTTATTCATAAAGATAGGCGATAATTATTTATTCCTTAGCTAAATATCTATATATTTATATTGTAACGAGCACAGACGTTCGTTACATTGTTTTTTTTTATATATATTATTAAACAAGTTAAAATAAAAAGTTCGCATTTAAAAACTTTCTTTAAAAATTAAAAATTGAAATTAAAATATGGTCTTAAACTCTTATATATTAAGTCGCACAGATAATAAAAATTATTAAAATAAAATTTTTATTAAAGAAAAAGGTATTTTTAAAACTAAATTTTAAAAAGATTTGGAGATAAAATTATATCTCTAAATCTGTCTTTAAATATATTTTTGATTTGGAAAACAGGGTAATTAATTAGAAATGGAAATGATTGTTAATTAGTTAAATGTAAACCAGCTTTCGGCATTTAAAATGTAAAAACACCGGTCAGATAAGAAACAATAAAAACTGTTAGCAAATAAGAAGAAATCCCTATAGAATCGGACCGCAGCGAAAGGACCATCGCATCGGTGACGTAATGTAAATTCAATCCTTCACATTAATATAAAAGGAAAATTTGGAAATTATTGAGTTAGTGACTGGAAATTGATTGATTATTGACGATGTAACAGCTAGGTGTTAGCGCTGGGGGGATTGAAAAAGACGCACAGCTTCAATCCCTTCAGTTCTGCTAAGAAAGAGAAAAAAATGGGCCATCATTTATACAATGAGGACCAACTACACGAAAAACAAAATCTCCAAAGGATAAATAAATAAATCAACCGCATACTAATCTTCGGATGACGTGGGAATTCACGTTTAAATGGCCAGGAATATAATAGGATGAACTATTTCAATAACCGTAAGAACTTTAAAATTTATGATCAGTAAATTAAAAACCTTTCATATTTAAAATGATTTTAATATTATTCTATCTGACCAACAATATTTATTAATTGGTTATAATTTTATTTAATGTATTTAATTTGTAAAATCATTTCCATTTATTTATTTATTTATTTAATTTTGTTCTTTAAGTTTTATTATGATTTCTGTTTTCCGTTAAATAAATTATAAAAAAAATGTTAAACTTAAGTCGGGCGTGAATGGCTGTATCGATTTGTAAAGATATATTAAGGGAGGGTAATCTTGGGTTGTTCATTTCGTAGTTGAATTGGTTCAATGGATTGGATATATTTATGTAATTAGTAGGTGTAATATGAGATCCGCCACGGGCAGGATTATAGATATACGCCACACACCCTCTGTTTGCCTATGGATGGGTTTGTAAGTCGGCAGAATACCGCAGCCCATTCCTATGGAGTTTTTAGTTTATTGATCTACTTGCCCACAGATGTCACATCCCTGTGGGTGGAGAGTCAATGTCGTTTCTATTTCTACATATTGTTCAGATGTACATTCCTGACAATATTGTTGTGTTGTCGTATCATGCTACATTGAATACATGAATGTATCAGATGGATTGGCGCCAGTTGATTGCGAAATGTGTTGCCTAAGGTTAAGTAGGGATAGAATATTTTATTTTTAAATGCAAATCTATGTAGTCGATTCAGGCTCGATCCTAAATAAAACTATTAAATTTAAGTTGTTTATAGACGCTTGCATGGATTGTTTATCGGTTAACTATGTTTTGCGTTTCATATTTGATCAAAATATATAGACATTTGATAAATAATGATACCTTACGGTGAGTATCTAAAATGTATTTATTCGGATGTCTTTTAAGTTATTGGTGACGATGCAAGTATCTTACGATGAATACTAGAGGGTTTCTTATAATTCCCTATGCAATTGTCAGTAATCAATAATTTTGTATTTTGATCGTTTATGTTTACTTTGAAATGTTTTTGACCGTTGAAATCTATGTAACCGATCTATAGCAACATATTAAACAGGTTTATAAGCCCATCTGTGCGAACTTGATAAAAAATGTAAATTTATAATATAATAGTAACTCAATGTAAATTAAAGTAAAATCAAAGTTAAAAATAATGTTAAATGTAAATCACTAAAATAATTTTAAACCTTATATATATATGTGCATAAATAAATGTTTGTATGTTAATTACTGGCAGTGGCTTACTTTATTCTTTTATATACTAGTAAATGATATTATTAAATCTCTGCTATTCCACTGAGCTAGTGACAATGGGCTAACGATCCAAATATGTAAATAAAGTGGAATCCTAACAGCGCGTATCTGCCTACTCTATAAATTTTTCTAGGCTCAAATGCCTAGATGGCGCCCTTGGGTAGTGCGGTGCGGTGCGATGCGATCTCCCACTTCGTTTGGATCGTTATAATATTAATGCAAGCGTTACGTGTATACCGGCCTTTCGTGATACATATATCTTTGTGCTTCATTCATTTTTACTTCTAATACCTAGGACAAGGTTTGGCAAACCTCTTTGGATTTCTTCAGCGTGAGATATTGTTGCATAGGGTTCGCTCTGGCAAAAGTCCAGCCTATGGCAATTCAATAAAGCGCCTTCTTAGTTGTTTATAACCCGACCCTGCCGACGTTTGCAGAGAGTCGCATTTCTTTAACGGTGAATTGAAGCGTCTTCTTAGATCTTAGAATAGATCGTTCCATTGCCCTCATACACGTACCGCTCTCCCATATTTCGTTTTTGTTAAAAGCCTATTAATTCTCCTAAACCGTACTGTTATGATTATACTAAATGGATTACCATTTTTTTATATATATTTCATTCGCACTTTCAGATACGACACTTCTGCCATTATTATTATTTCCCAAATTAGCTTCCCACACATGTTCTTATATAGCAAAATGCAAATATTAATTAAATAAAATTACCCTTATCATCCAACTGAATAAACTTACGTATTGGTATGAATGCTGTTGTTCTTATTACTGGTGGATTCAAATAACTTCGGGTACCTTAGTCTAGCGCTATTATTAAAAATCTTATGTATCCCAGTCAATCGATAAGTTATTGACATATAAATAGCCGCACTAGAATAAAGCCATGAATTATTTGTGATTGATGATTAAATATGATCATTGTATAGTATTGTAAGAGAAGTTAATGTTGTCCAAGGGAGATAAACACCCATTTTATTGACATTGTAACACCAATAACGTGTGCAATCATATATACTCCAAGTTGATTTAATAAATTTTATATCTTTCTAAATATCTAAGTCATTGTTTCATTCATTGAATAGAAATAATTTTAATGTAATATCAAAAGGTTTAACTTACTAGATGATCGAAAATCGCTAATTATAATATTCTAGACATGAACCAAGTTCGAATAAGAGTCTTTTTGTGTCACGACTTTGTGATGCCGGCGGGGTAGAGATGAATTAGATCAGTATCATTGGAATTGTTGCTCATAAGTTGGTAGATCTGGAAAATAGGCAAATAGGGCAGAGTTCATGAATGTTCTTGACCTATGTATCTTGCACAGGATTGGATTCAAGGTACTTTTGCCTAGATGCTAGATCTTGTTATATGAACAGACGAAACCAACTGGTACAGGTTTTTTTTTCCCCGGGTATGGACGCCCGCCGTGGGGCTATTAATTACTTTTACACCCTGCAGAACCCTGATTAATAGATGTTATTATACTATATATGATGTTTATTCTCTAAATAATGAAAATATATGTGTAAATTTTTTTTTTCTTGGTTTGTACACCCAGTTCAGATGATGTTCTTTTTAAATATTATACACACTAGGTATAAGTCATTACTAATATGTATATGATTTTCCCAATAATGTTAATCATATATGTAGATTTTTTTTTTCGTAAACGATATTCAGTATATATGTGATATTTTGTTCTTCTTCCATAAATAATGTTGTAAATATATATGTACACTTTCTTGGGGTGGTGAAAGAAAAGTAGTGGCAGCTTTTAAATACTTTCACACCCACAGTATGTAAAGAAAAAAAAAAGATATGTGCTTCAAATAGTAATGACATCTTTAATGACTTTATGATATTATACATCTGAACTGCTGTACAGCTGTCATAAATAAAAATATGTGTTTATAAAAATGTACAATCATCTAGTAAAAGTGTTGTAACAATCTACTCCTCTTGACTGGCGCCTGGTAGTAATACCATTATAAATTTTGTATCAGGTGGTAGATTGAAAAAAACAAAATATATTAGAAACAATGATTCCAAAATTTAACAAGTTATATAGAGAGCATTATTTGTACTCAACTATTGTACTCAACTATGTACTCAACTATTGTACTCAACTATGTACTCAACTATGTAATGTACTCAACTATGTAATGCAAGTGTTGATAATTTTAATAAGAAGTAATACAATTTTAAGTATGTTTCAGGTGCAAAGGAACAACCAAACTTAAAGACCCAGCAAAAACACTGAAGAATGAACAAGAGTAGATTAGGTAACAATATGATATTTGAACATATATATATATATATATATATATATATATATATATATATATATATATATATGTAAATATATATATCATATATATATATACATTTACAATATATATATATATATATATATATATTGTAAATGTTGGATCTAGAAGGTAATAATGCAAAAGGCAGGCATGGTAGAATACTGAATATAATAAATCAGGTATAGATTGGGTACAGGTATGGGGGAGCAGAACAAGAAGGAGACTGTTGAGAATGGGGGAGAGGTGTATCAGGCCATAAAAAAAAATAAAAACAACCATAAGTGAGCATTTTTGTGTCTTTAATAAATAAATATATATACTCTAATCAGATAGCAGAATGGAGATTGTAACCATGGAATCTGTGCAGAACCTAAACCTAGAAACATTATTGATGGATATGTTCACTAACATAGAAAAAAAATTCGAAGCGAAGCATAATGAGATGAAGGAGTGGATGTCATCACTGTGTAATGAAATGAACAGTAATATCTTAAAACAAATAGATGAGATGCGAGCAGACTGTAGGAAAGGCTTTGAAAAAGTTCACACTAAATCTGAAGGGTTTTTGGAGAATTATCAACGGGAAAACACCGATGTCCACAAGATGGATGGAGAAGTAATGCTGACAAAATACAGAGTAGATAAACAAGAAACCACAGCCCAGGACGATAAAACGGGTAAAGTCATTGAAGTGTGTGAAAAGTACAAAGAAGGAAAGACTCTGGAAGAAGTGAAAAAGGAGGTACAGGAAGTTCAGACTAAAATAAATATTTCCACAGGGATGTTCAATGTTCAGATCTTGAAGATAGATGAAAGTTTGACTTCAGAACCAATTAAAAGGACCTTTGATGAGAACTATAAGCAATTGGGATTAGAATCTGGAGGTACTCCTCATAATGTGAAAATTTTGAACACAGCCCTTGTCAAAGCTTTAGAAAATAACTTTAGGTATATGCTTAATAGCAACAGTTTCTGTAATTTAATCAAATTTGAAGACTTTGTCCAACCTCCATATGAGTGTTTGAAATGCAATATCTTTGAGAGCTCGACCAAAAGTATTATTAAAATTAGTAGGTACCGTATGATGTCAGGGAATCAAATTACCAATGGAGTAGACATAATAAATTTTCTTATATCAATGGACTACAGGATTCCTGACCTGGAGCCCATAGAAAAGGTAAAAAGACTTGTTGAACCTCCTGATCATGGAAAATATTAAAAATAAGACAGAACAATAGATCACAGACGAATAGATAAGGAATTTGAACCACGTTTTTAAAAAAAGAAAATATGAATATAGTTTTGCACTCAGTGATAGATAGGTCAAAATTTTTTTTTTTTAGCATATAGCAGCAAAGAAAAAATGGGGCTAGCATTACTTTGATAATTTTTTTTTATATAAACAAATTACGTACTCCTTTCAAACCAGGTTGTTCTTTTGTCACCGGAACAGCAAGTAAGATATTTTTTTTTTTTTTACATTTTTTTTTATCAATTGTAAGTCCGGGAAAATTTACATTTTTTTTTATCAATTGTAAGTCCGGTAAAATGAAGCGGAATCTGAGATTCTGATTGCGCTTCACAGCCCACTTCCAATCTTCCGCTACCAACCTAAATTCAAACTCTATTCTTGCATACATATTCCACTCACTAACACATTTGTTTGTATCCTTTTGTTTGAGTATTATTAACTAACATATTTATGAACGAAGATATTGGCATAAATATCTGAATTTAAACATGCAAAATAAAATTAATAAATGTAGCATCTGAAAATTCGTATGTGCAATAGGGAATGGGGGATTAATTATCACGGACTTATAATATCAAAATATATTATAATTTCTGTAATTATTTATTTTATAAAAGTTATAGTAATTGCTTGTTAATTGCAGCTCAGATATCTATAGATATTGTAGAGACAAAAGTACTGAGCAAATATTTAGTGGAAAAGTTCGTTATATGTAATTTTATAAAATTGTGTTTTTAAATTATTTTTGCCATTAAACTATACTTTTCTTTTAAATCCAATATGGAAGATGCGATTGTAATTAGTCAAAATTAATTAAAGGTGAGAAGCGTAATCTTGTATAATATTCTAACATAACTTTAATTAAAAGTTTCTCTAAAATCAAAAGTAGAAACTAAACTTAATTGATTTACTTTTGTTACAAACATTTTCTTTTATCAAAATTAATTAAAGTTTGAATACTTATCTAACAATGGCATCTTCCATCACAATAGGTAAAAGCTTGTATACGAATTCTTTTGAAAATTAGATTGCAATGACCAATCAGAAAGGGATTCCAAAAATACCGAGGCATGGAATTAATTACGAATTAATTGAGAGAGTAACTAGGACAGTCAAGGAGAGCAGTCACCAAGAAAGTTTGCGTTCGTTAACTTCAATGTGTACTGAGTAAATCTAAATCGCCTTTCTCACCATTCGAGATGGCTTTCCCTGCAATCTGTGCCCATGGATCCTGATACTCATAGACTATACTGATATGCCTGTTCGTTAAATCATAAAATTACTACCTGCCTGAATAACTATGTTTGATAAACTAGATCTAGTCTCCGCGGGAATTGAAACCACCAAAAGAAATGCCATGTGTTACAGAGGTAATCATTTCAAATGCTGCTAGACTCTTAAAGTTACCGTGAATAATTTTAACTTTCACCTATCTATTACTTTAAACATTTTGTAAATCTTTCATTTGCAAAATGTAATATTAGTTATGAATGAATTTGTAAAGTTCTTACCTTTTTGTTAATTGTACCTTGTTCTCTCTCTATATAACTTAGCTGTAATCTCTCCTACATTAAACCTCTCCTGAATAATTATTAGTTCTTAATGTCACGTCTATGTGGCAATATTTTATTCTCATTATTATGTTTTATACTTTCAGATACTAAATTATATGTCGATAATTTTCCCCCAGAATCACAAATGCTTACGCTATCTCCGTTAGTAAAAGAAAACCCTCCTTACTTTTCAGAGGGTAATTAACCTAGTAGTTTTGAAAACAAATTTGTTATTCTTAGTATAGCGGGTGCCTGCCAGTCTGGGGAAATAAAATCAGAATTTGATAATTATTATACAGTGTTATTTTCTAAAACTAAGTCAAAATCTATTTTCTTAGAAATGTGTTTATTTGGTTAATTAAATAATAGCGCTAACTTCTAAAATCTGCAAATAGATTTATATGAGTAAAATTAATATTACTTTATTGAAATCAATAGCCACCACCGACTTTATATATATTTAATAATATGAAAAGTATTTATTTATTAAAGCATTCAAAACCAAAGATTTATATTTATACGTTGTGGAAAGTTTACGTGTAGTTTAAAATAATACATAAGGGGGGGATCATTTAGTTCTCTGAGCTACATTATATTAGCGTTAACTGTAATTCTTCCCCATCCACGTAGTAATCAAATCATACCGGTACGAGGGCTTTTTATTCATAAAGATAGGCGATAATTATTTATTCCTTAGCTAAATATCTATATATTTATATTAATGCAAGCGTTACGTGTATACCGGCCTTTCGTGAAACATATATCTTTGTGCTTCATTCATTTTTACTTCTAATACCTAGGACAAGGTTTGGCAAACCTCTTTGGATTTCTTCAGCGTGAGATATTGTTGCATAGGGTTCGCTCTGGCAAAAGTCCAGCCTATGGCAATTCAATAAAGCGCCTTCTTGGTTGTTTATAACCCGACCCTGCCGACGTTTGCAGAGAGTCGCATTTCTTTAACGGTGAATTGAAGCATCTTCTTAGATCTTAGAATAGATCGTTCCATTGCCCTCATACATGTACCGCTCTCCCATATTTCGTTTTTATTAAAAGCCTATTAATTCTCCTAAACCGTACTGTTATGATTATACTAAATGGATTACCATTTTTTTATATATATTTCATTCGCACTTTCAGATATGACACTTCTGCCATTATTATTATTTCCCAAATTAGCTTCCCACACACGTTCTTATATAGCAAAATGCAAATATTAATTAAATAAAATTACCCTTATCATCCAACTGAATAAACTTATGTATTGGTATGAATGCTGTTGTTCTTATTACTGGTGGATTCAAATAACTTCGGGTATCTTAGTCTAGCGCTATTATTAAAAATCTTATGTATCCCAGTCAATCGATAAGTTATTGGCATATAAATAGCTGCACTAGAATAAAGCCATGAATTATTTGTGATTGATGATTAAATATGTTCATTGTATAGTATTGTAAGGGAGGTTAATGTTGTCCAAGGGCGATAAACACCCATTTTATTGACATTGTAACACCAATAATGTGTACAATCATATATACTCCAAGTTGATTTAATAAATTTTATATCTTTCTAAATATTTAAGTCATTGTTTCATTCATTGAATAGAAATAATTTTAATGTAATATCAAAAGGTTTAACTTACTAGATGATCGAAAATCACTAATTATAATATTCTAGACATGAACCGAGTTCGAATAAAAGTCTTTTTGTGTCACCACTTTGTGATGCCGGCGGGGTAGAGATGAATTAGATCAGTATCATTGGAATTGTTGCTCATAAGTTGGTAGATCTGGAAAATAGGCAAATAGGGCAGAGTTCATGAATGTTCTTGACCTATGTATTTTGCACAGGATTGGATTCGAGGTACTTTTGCCTAGATGCTAGATCTTGTTATATGAACAGACGAAACCGACCGGTACAACGTCTGTGCTAGTTTCAAACCTTTAAGATTTGATTTGACCTTACATTTATTTCCTTCTTTTTCTCATTCAATCCAATTCATAAAACATAAAACAAATAATAGACCCTTCCTTTTCTCTCTTTACTCCTGATGACAAAATTTATGTGAGAACGATTTGACATTTATTTAAATCATCCTCGGGCGCCAGTCACAGTGAGCAAGAAAGTTTCACAACATATATTATAAATCCCCTTAAAAATTATACTCTGCATCTATATAAATAATTTTTATATAATAAAATAATAATCTATTCAGAGTATGTAATTAATTGACATTCAAACTCAGGAAAAAAAAATCTATACATATACATTACTTTGGAATACTAAAAAAAAATTAATTCCAAATGATTTATTTTAAACAAAAGAATTTTATCTCTATATTCAATCTCCTCAGGGGTGGAAATAAGTTACAGGCCCCATGATTTTAAGTGTACAAACCCGGGGGAAAAATCTTACATATATATCATTCATTATTATTAATAATAGAAGGAAAAAACACTATATGTACATATTAAATGCTCTACAAAGTATTGCAGGGTGTGGGAATATCGAATAGCCACACGATGGGCGTCCAAACCCGGTGAAAAAAAATCTTACATATATACATTATTTAAAAAAAATTGACTCAAAATCATTAATTTTGACCAAAAGAATTATATATATATACTCCATAATCTCTTCAGGGGTGGAAATAAGTTACAAGTCCCACGATTTGGGCATCCAAACCCGGTGAAAAAAAATATACTATGTAACAGTCAAGTTTGTACATTCGCGTAACAGAATTCAGAATCCAAGCAAAAGAGACCGAAGCTGACCAGTCTAGGACTGTGACATCCCAAGTCCGATCACACTTCAACTTGTAAGTCAGGATTCCAAGGCTCAAGACCCTACGAATGACCACCTTGAAATTACACGTAGTATACCTCTTTCCACATGGCCGACATAGGTCATGGAGAAGCAATAAGACTCTGATAATTAAAAGACAGTTTCTTAATTGACTAAAATAGATCACTAATCTAATTTAACTTAATGCATAGTTTTCACATATATAGGCTATAAATAATAAATAGAATTGGATTGAATTAGATCAAGAACGAGACAGAGAATGAAATACATTAAAGTAATTATATATTTATTTACAATTGGCATAGCTATATATCACTTATTTACAACAGCATTCAGCATAGAATGTACGCAAACATTTGGTAATTACGAGAACACATTCTCTTTTGATAGATAGTTCAAAATAGCTTTGTATAAATATTTTTATACTATTCAAAATAGCTTTATATAAATACTTTCATTTAATTTTCATAAATGGGTTTAACATGTGCCCATCTTATGAGTTGCTTTTCAATTAATACATAATCAATCACTACGTTATGTCTATAACTGTAGTTAAGCCAAATCCTATTACATTTGTGGCTGGTATATAAATAATTATATTAAACTTTGATCATGAATTCATTTACTAAAATATACTATATGACTTAATAACGAGCACATAAACCAGCTCAAGTAATGATCGATCGAACATGGCTTTCGAGAGAAAATTTCAGAATGCTCAAAGTGTTATGTTAAGGTGGGAGAGTTGGCTGAAATAAGATTTTACCAATGCGCTATGGCACAGGTAAACCATAATAGGAAAAGTCGCTCTGCAGATGGATGAAATAACTTCAGGGTTCTTGCGACAAACACCGGTACCCTGTAACCGATCGCAATGCTGCTGAAAAGGAACATTGTGTTCAGGAATGGCGGGGGACTTACATGCTAACCGGGCTTTGGCTCAGGCTTCACTACTGCTCTACCCTATAAAAGAAGATGTGCTGGCAATGCCGTGGCTCCATCTTGAGATATGTATATTACGTATAGCAGCAAAACGAGAATAATTTTATAAAATAATATCACATCTGCCAAGCAAAGAATAGTATATTTCATACTATGAAATACGAGTTAATAGCATATTACCTCTATCAAATTGGGACCAACTCTTGCGAAGCCTGATAATAAATGTCTAGGCTACTAAAAGGAATATTACTATATCTGTACTTTGACATGTTCGATCTATTAAGTTACTTATACATAATAAATATTTAAGGAGGAAAAGTATATTTCTATGGACTTAAGAATTTAAATGTCAAATACATTTATAAATACGATCAAGGCTAAATTTAATTCTAAATAAAACTAAAAGGTTAAGTTTTTAAATGGTTGATTATAAAAGAGCCACATTTCACATATTAAATCTTTTAAATAATAAAAAATAGGATTTCGAAACAGTGCAGAAAGTTGACGCTATAAACAAATTTACACAAAGATTTTCAAATAATATTTTCTTAAAATACACATGAAATTAAGTGCTCACTGTTTTGAAATATTGGCATATGAAATATAATAAGCATTTAAAATAAAATAAGCAAAGAAATATAGACACAACCACAGTGATATAACTTTAAATTAGACACTTATAAAGTACTTTAAATGAAAGGAAAATATAAATTACTCAGATTATTTAAACTTTAACAACATGAAATTTTGGATAGCAATTGACATATTTAAAATATTAATTAAATGGATTTAAGTTTTGGTTACATTTAGCTTTATCATTATTTTAAAAAGAAAGTTAGCTAACTTATATAGATATTATTTACATTTAGAATTACACAGAATTACACAGATCTCTGCGGTTTGAAAATTAAAACGGTACCGGTATTTTTATCTGGACTGCAAGTTCTTGGCTGTTGGTTTGGTTTAGTTTGACTGGGTGGCATCATCTTTCCAATTCTGTTAGACTGATCTCTGCTAGCAGCATGGTGGTGGTTTAGGCATTTCGAGGAGAGAAACCCCGTTCTCCCGCGGAGTAACAGTAACAAGATGCCCGCTTTTAGCCAGACATGTTAAACATTAACAATTGTGAAGACTGACTGCAATTCTCACTAACAATATGGCTGTCGTTTTTCTGTTAAAAATACAGAATATTTATATGTTTTCCTTATCGGAATCTCTCGCCTCAAGACTCACTAAACTCAGGAATTTAATTAAATAACTTTCAATTTATAATCCAGATCTTAGATAAATTTTGTTAGAAACATTCCATAAGCTATTATTATTAAGATTTTTCGTTTCAAACAACTGTCCAATTTAGATTTTAAAATAACTTAATCTTATCTAAGGAGATTTTAATTAGTAAATTTTGAACTAGTTTTACTTTTTACGAATTCCAGGTGTGGTCGTTAATGACACTTGTTTACAATCAAAAATCTTTTAATTACTTGACCAGCTTTTATTTTTAATCTTACATATAGTAGAAACTCTTTCTATTTAAAAACAACCTTTTAACATTTTTTTTAAAATGAAAACATTTTTAACATATTTATTAAAAATAATTTACAAACATATTTTGATATAGCTTTTAAATATATTTTCGAGAAACTTTTCCCTGAAATATATTTAAAACAAGAAATCTTTTAACAATTTTTAAAGAAACATTTAATAGTATTTTTAGATGACGGCTTTTACATATTTTAAATCATGTCTTTCTTCTATATAGCACAGATTATATATCCACATACGAAATTACAATATTAAACAACAAAATTAATCATTTACTCTTAACTTAAATAATATAATAAACATTTTTAGAAGTATTAAATAACTTTAGTACGCTATAATTTTACTAATCCTATCTAATTATAGCGTTGGTTCACATGTAAATATATAATACTGTTTATCCAGACATGAACGAATTTTATATTTATTAACATTTAAATAGGTTCGAAGTTAGCACAGATGAGAGTGTCATTAGGTTTGATGGTGAAACGATAGGGGCTTGAAAAGTTATCGTTTCAATATATATATAAAATATGTAAAACAACATATTGGTATTGGTAGGAAATTTATATCTGCAATAAGAGAAAAAGAGGGAAATGTTACTAAAAAGAGAGATGACATCATGAAATTGGTAGAAGTATTTTATCGATAATTATAAAGTAATAAAGAACAATTACCTCCTATACCTATTACATCTTCCGAATTGCCCAGAATTTTAAATAAAGAAGTGAGATAAGCAATTAAATGTATGAATAAAGGAAAGGCTCCAGGTAATGATGGAATTATAATTGATATATTAATAGAAGCAGGTGAAGAAATAAAAATTTTTTTAGCAAAGTTATATACCAAATGTCTAAATGATAAAGATGTACCGGATGATTGGAAGAATGCAGTAATAATATTAATATTTAAAAAAGGTGATAAAAAGATATTAGAAATTACAGATCTATCAGTCTTTTATCAGTTTTATATAAAATTTTTACCAAGATAATTACAACTCGTCTACAGAGAACATTGGATTTCCATCAATCAAGAGAACAAGCTGGATTTCAAAGTGGTTTTAGTACAATAGATCATATACAGGTATTGAGAGAAGTTATAGAAAGGACGAATGAATATGAGTTGTCATTATGTTTTGTATTTGTAGATTATGAAAAGGCATTTGATTCTATAAACATTTCTTCAGTGATTAAAGCATTGGATCATCAAGGTATAGATCCAGGATATTGTCATATTTTGAAGAATATTTATAAAAATGCAACAGCAACAATTAGATTATGTAATGATGCTGGGAAAGTCAACATTGAGAAACTTAAGACAAGGTGACTCCATATCTCTAAAACTTTTTACCGCAGTGCTGCAAGAAGTATTTTGTGGATTAAAATGGGAAACTAAATGAGTGAAAGTAAATGGAGATAATTTAAGTCATTTAGATTTCGCAGATGATGTAGTTGTTTTTGCAAGTAATGCTTCAGAGCTGCAGGATATGTTGCAGGAATTATCAGATGAAAGTAGGAAAGTAGGACTAAAAATAAATGTTAAAAAGACTAAAGTAATGTTTAATCGATTTGCTCAAAATATGAAAAAAAAAAGATTGATTATGATGAATTAGAAGAAGTTAACAGTTACAAATACCTTTGTCAGATTATTAATACAGATGGGAACATAATAGAATAAATTAATCATAGAATTAAACTTGGTTGGAATGCTTTTGATAGAAATAACTTGATACTAAAAGGGAATATGCCTATGTGTTTGAAAAGGAAGGTTTTTAACAAATGTGTTTTACTAGTTCTTACTTATGGATCTGAGACTTGGACACTTAATAGAAGAGCAATACAGAGACTTCAGACCACTCAAAGAAGTATGGAGAGATGCATGTTGGGAGTAACAAGAAGAGATTGAAAATGCAATGTATGGGTAAGAGAACAAACAAGTGTTACTGACCTCATTGAAAAAAATAAGAGATTGAAGTGGAGTTGGGCTGGACATATTGCTAGAAGAGATGATAATAGATGGACAATTGAAATTTTAAACTGGATTCCAAGAGATTGTAAAAGACCCAGAAAGATACCACATGTGAGATGGATGGATGAAATAAGAAAGTGTGCAGGGGTGATGTGGAAAAGAGAAGCTAAAGTTCGGAAAAGATGGTTTAAACTTGGAGAGACCTTCATCCTGCAGTGGATTGATAATGGTTGATGATATATATATATATATATATATATATATATATATATATATATATATATATATATATATATATATATATATATATATATATATATATATATATATATATATAAAGTTTAAAAAAATATGAACAAAACCACACATTTTTCTTTTCTTTTTTTTAAACAAAAAATATATACACATAAATATACCACAAGGAAACAATCACATTTTTCCCTTTCATTCTCTGGTGCATTGTATCTTATGGTTCCTTGTTTATGATCCTAGTTAGAGACAATTTTCTTTAAGTAGAAAAGACAATCATCAGTGAGAACTATCATGGATTTCAATTCAATTACTTTTGCATTTAAATGCCTATATTTTTGTAAGTATATAACTATATCCAACTTTGAAAAATGGCGCATACACATCACTGACTATATTTTCCTTTTTCATTGGTAATTATACATAAAGATAATTTTTTCATTGACAAAATTCAGTTATACCCTACCCAAATGAGAAATAAATGCTAGCTTTTTATTTCCAAGTTAAGAAAGCGAGATTTAAACTGCTTTATAACTCATATAAGTTGAACTAATCGATCTTGTGAAAATTTTCAGAAATACGATATCCATATACATTTCATGGGGGTTATGTTTATCACGAATAAATAGATGAATATTTAGCTTTTAGGAAAGAAATATTTTTATTATTATAACTGACTTGTCTTTCAATATTTTTTATGATATTTTTCGATTTTTCTAAATCGACAACATTTTTGTAGAACAATGCATAGTTTACAATGAAATATCAAATGAATAATATATTAATACGAATGCTTATATTTTATTTTAAATTTTTGTATTTTATGTTTCTTTGAAATACTAAATACACATCATAAACTTAGCATAAAGAACAAATTATTTAACACGTGAATGAACATTATTTTATTAGTTTATTTTTCATTAACTTAAAATAAGCCTAAGGATATATGTTGGTTAATAAATATTTATGCTAAATATTTTATATACCTACTGAAAGTAAAGTAATATTTATTATTAATTGATCTAGTAATAGACCTAATATAATATTGTAGTGGAATAATAGAATTAGTGAAATGCTACATGATATGTATTCCTAAATAAAATTTCATAAGCCGGAGTGAAGGTTTACATATTTAATATTCTTTATAATGAAAATCTGTAACTCATTCTTCCTTTTATTTTAATTTTGTATACATTTTGTTTTAATTTTAATATAATCTTTGTTAATTTTTAACATTATAAATATTTTTGTACATAATTGTTTTTTAGAATAAAATAAATTTATTAAAGTTGTTTTTTTTATATATAAAACTTGTTATCTGTGTTATTATTAATCTACTTACTACCACAGGTTTTGATCCATAAAATTGAAAATTAAACATTAAATATATGTTGCACATTATAAATTTAAATTGTTTATTAATTTAAATAATAATAATTGTTTTCAGAATATGACACAGCAAAATCATATTGTATAAGAATATTTTAATCATGATTTATTATTTAAAATTCTGCCATATAATTAATTACATTTTTTATTACCACATTGTTCAGATTATACCTACTTTTAATATTATATATGATAATTAGGAGAACCATATTATTATTATTATTATTATTATTATTATTATTATTATTATTATTATTATTATTATTATTATTATTATTATTATTATTATTATTATTATTATTATTATTATTATTATTATTATTATTATTATTATTATTATTATTATTATTATTATTATTATTATTATTATTATTATTATTATTATTATTATTATTATTATTATTATTATTATTATTATTATTATGTTTCAAAGAAAAGAACTTTATTGATAACCATAGAGTTACATTTGCTATAAGACACTTCGTATACATATATTTACATTGCTTGTGAGTAAACCAAGTTTAAGTTGGTATCTGTGATGTACAAAAAAGGAACTTAACTTAGGAGGGAAAGATATTTAAACATTGTTAGGGGGGGGTGAAAATACATATGTATACGTTACATTTATGAGTGCTGCTTGCTGTAATCATAGTTCTCCAAAGTCTTGGGTTATCCTTGTTCAATTTGCAAAACTTCAACTTTGATGTATATTGCCATGCTGGGTTTAGTTTGCTTTCCAGTATTTGAGGTCTGATTTTGTTGTTACTGTCCTTTATATTAATATTATGCAATCAAAGACAACATTCTGTTTTTTTATTTGTAGATAATTGCCACATTTTTATATATATATATATATATTGGTTGAGGGCATAGATTTTGGTTATTGGGAGCCATCTTAGAGGTTTGATTGTTGTGTTATCAGTGACCAGGTTGCTGCATAGATGTCTGGATGTGCAATTTTATTGTCTCTGGCTCGTAGTTTTGCCAGTTTGATATTGAAAGTTGATGGATGTCGCCTTGTGTTGTTACCTAGAGTGAATGTGCATCTAGTGCACCAGTATGCATAAAGCATAAAAGTGGCTGCACGGACTGATGGAATAGACCTTTTGCAATATGAATTAATGATTGTTTGAAGGGTTGTGTTAGATTGTCTATATGCTCCTATCATAATAACTCGAATTCTGTCTAGTGCCGGACAAAGATAGAATAGATGTTCCTGTGTTTCTTCAGCCCTGTGACACAGGGGACAAAAAGGATCAATGTTAGTGTATAGTCTCCGATATCTCAGAAAATATGTCGTGGGCAGTGCTTGTAGGTTTAGTCTCAGCAAAAAATCAAAATACTTTGGCTCCAGTGACCATTTTTTAAACTTACAGAGTAATTGTAGATTATTGATTTTCAGCATTGTCAGATTGGTGTCATGGGTTGGATTTGGATGGATTAATGAATAAATTTGCCAGTATGAATGCTTGTATATTGTCTGAAGAGATATCTGTGGAGCTGTGGTTTTTATATGATTGATCATTGATGCTAGTTGGTCATAAGCAGGGGGTGGTCTATCTGTTGGTGTTATTTGAAGTAGGCATTCAAGCATTGGAAAGTGTTTGACTGTGGATGTTATTAAGTTTGTGGCCTTCTGTAGATGGAAAATATAAATACTATGAAGTCCTAGTCCATTGTGAATAGGTGGTCTGGTAAGTTGTTTTGCAGATATTGACACAGTCTTTCTCTGCCACAAGAGCTTATTACAGAGAGAAGAGATTTTGTTAATAAAACCTTTAGAAAATGTGATAATGGGTGAGTAATAGGTGATTTTTGTTATGGCTAGCTGGTTAAATAGCTGGATCTTGGAGTATATTGAAAGATATGCCTTTGAGAGAGAAGTAGTAATTCGCTCTGTTTCTTCTTTGAGTTTGTTCTGGATCTTGACCCTCATTGCACTTGCACTCATATAAAAGGGAAATCCCAAGAAAGCAGATGGCTTTCCCCCATACATGCCCGTGTACTGCTTTGCATTATAAAGAGACCAAACTGCCGTCTTATTTAGATTGACCCTGAGTTTGTGTGTAGCTGCAAATTCTTGTAGTATTGTATGCAAGGCTGGTAGGTGTTTTTTAGATGGGAGGAAGACAGTTATATCATCCATATAAGCGATACATGTTACCTGCTGAGATGTGTTTGGTATTTGGATGCCAATGAATGTTTGCTGGATTTTTATTAATAGAGGGTTGATGTAAAAGGTGAAAAGTAAAGCACTCAGGGGGGATCCTTGTGAGATTGATTGTGTTGGAGTAAAAGATTCAGAATTTTTGCCACTGAGTGTAATATGTATATCCCGATTTAACAATAAGTTGGTTATAACATATAAAATAGTGCGAGGTATTGCAGTGGCAGCCAACATTTTAATTAATATCTCGATTGCCACAGAATCAAAAGCTGATTCAATGTCTATTTGAACTGCAACTGGGCTGTATTTTTTCCGGCCTCGCACCGATCCCAATACAGCTTTGAAAAGAAGTGCTGCCTGTCCTGTAGATGATTGCTTTCTTGCAAACTGATATGGTGAAATCAATGGGAGCAGATATGATTCAATCTTGTCTTTAATGACTTTCTCAATGATCTTGATGGCTATTGGGCAGATGGAGATAGGCCTAATATTATTAAGGGTGGTTATTGGAGCTGGTTTCTTATTAAATGGTACTATTGCAATTGGATAAAGATTTTCAATGTTGTATATTTTTTGCGAGAGATAGTTTGCAAGATTACATAATACTTGATTAGTTGTATGGCTAAGGTGTTCGTACACAAATTTTGGTATGCCATGAGTGCCTGGATGACAGGCATTGGGCAGAGTGGCAAGCTTCAAAGCAAATTCATTAATGGTAAATGGTGTATTTGTTTCAGGTGATCCAAAATAATCGGGGGGTGGGTTGAAGAGTTGATGTGTCTGAAGATTCTGTTTGAAATGCTTATAAATAGGTTCAATCATGTTATGTGCTGCATGTATAGTTGTTCCAATTTGAAGTGCCATAGGTACTCTAATGGTGGAGGGAAAACCCATCGCCCATCTGATGTAGCCTCTAGTCCATGTATGTTGTTGACTGAGGCAGATTTTGCTTTTTTTATCGCTAAATAGTCTTTAAGTGCTGCACATGTGCTGTTAGATGCCTGGGTGAGCTTATATATATGCTGATATGTATTTTGAGTAGGTTTAGACATTATTATCCTCTTGTGAAGTTCATCTGCCAGAGCTAATAGCCTGGAGGGTGGAGGTTTTTTTTTGATGACATGGTCAATATTGAATGAAAGTATATTTATGTATGCCTGATATCTCTGCACAGCACTTAGTTGTAGTCCTGCAAGTTTATGGAGCATAATATATGTTTCAGAAAAAAGGGATTCTGGAGTGGATGCTGGTATTAGAATTCTCATTGTTTTCCCAAGTGGTAGTGTAGTTGGCTGAATTTCAGTTAGATCAAGTGTTGCAGTTTGAGCAGAGTGATCTGAGAATGGGGATGGATTGAGCTTGAGGCTGAAGTAATGATGCAGCATTGGTGAATAAAAGCAAAGGTCAATTAAAGATGTGTGTCGGTTATTATGGAATGTTACTGTGTTTGGTGGTAAAAAACCTTCAGCACTCATGAGTGGTATTGCAATTTGATGCAGCCATTTTGAGATGAAATCTGTGTACTTCATGTTAAAATCTCCCATGATGATAGTTGGGTAAGGAGTTGATGCTAGCAGTGAATTGATGGTGAGTATTATGTTTGATATGATGACGTTTCCAGGTGGGATGTAGGTGAAAACTATATTGAGAGTGTTTGCATGGTGATGAAATGTAGCTATCAACAAGTTTGCATCGATATATATGATTCTGAATGATGTGAATGGGCAAGCTGGGGTTATTAGTAGGCCAGTTCCACCCGCAGGTGATGACATGTCTCTGGAGCATGCAAAAAAGCCTTCAGTGCGAAGATGCACTGTTGGGTCAATCTGTGATCCACTATATATTTTTGTTTCCAGAAGTCCCAATATATGTGTCTGTGTGATTTTGGTCCATTCTCTAAGTTGATGCAGTTTGTTTGCTGAGTTCAAACCCCGCACATTAAAAGCTGTTATTTTGACTTTCATTATGGTTGTATTTTGGGATTGTTCACATTTCAAAATATGTTAGTGACTGGTTTTCATTGTATGAGCTGTACATTGTTGGAGTTTTAATTGGTTGGTTAGATAGAAGTGATGTCCATTGGTGACCAGTCATCCGTTTGAATTCTGGTTAATGATGATGCGGTGTTGTACTCTTCTGTTTGTGAGTTGTTGTCCTCTTCTGTTTTTGGTTTTTTATTGTTTTTGCTTCTTTTTGGGTGACCTGGCCCTTTTTTTTCTATTGTATTTACTTCAATTTATGGAAGGCATGGCATGATTGCTTCCATGATATATGTTGATGTGTTATTTTTTATTGTGTGTGTGGTGTTTGTTCTATTGGTACTTTGTGTTTCACTGTAATTGCTTTGTGATATTTCAGTTGGGTTAATATTTGAATCATTCGTGCATTGTATGTTTTGACAGTTGCTTGTGTTATTTTGAATTGCTTGTGTGACATTTGGATTTAAGTGCTGCCTTCTGTTTGGTTCATTTATACTGTTGTCTTGGTTTTTTGTAGTTTGATCTTCTTTAGATGAAGAAGTTGTTTGCATCTGGTTATTCATATCTGAATTTATCTCGACTATGTTAGTGTGGCTGATATCTTCTGTTTGTGTGTGGTTGAGCTGATTATTTGTTTGCTGTGATTGTAGACTCTTTCTGTTATCACATTGTTTTTTCAGATGGTCGCTGTTTAGTTCATCTGTGTTTTTATTTTCCTCATTGGAATTTTGATTAATGAGAGGGAGTGAGAGTGTTTCTTCAGGTGGAGAAGTTGTTTGCATATTGTTGTACATATTTGGATTTATGCTATCATTATATATATATGGTTGCTGTCTTCAGTATGTGTTTGGATGGCCACTCCATTTGTTTTTTGCGATTGTGGATTCTTTTTGGTGTCACATTGCATTGCCAAGTGGCCTCGCTTCCCGCATGTGTAGCATATAGGTTTAAGCCCTCTTATGAAGAGGCTCAGCATGGCTTCCTGATCTACAAATTGTGTAGGAATATTGTTTGGATCTATTTCTGGATGCAATCTCAGCTTGAAGTCAAAGCTATTGCTGTATACAAGCACTGGAGTATCTTTCAGATAAATTGGGTTGAATGCTGTGACTTTTCCAAATGGCTGCATCATTTTCTGAAAGATTTTGATGTCATATCCAAGGTATGCATTCTTGATTATGCCAGTAATCTGGTTATGTTGATCTGGATCTACTGCAATGAGTGCATAGTTGCCTAAAGTTTTAATGGTGGTTTGAAACTGGGTTTTTTGGCTTTCTTGGTAAAATTCGAGGATTAAATAGCTTGAGTTAGGATGGTCAGCAATCCTTAGTATGCTATCCCAAAGTCCGTGTAGTGTTATTGCTTCATAAAGTAAATTTCTAGGAAATTTATATAGCGATAAATTTGCATCTGTAGCTGATAATATTATTGAACGAGGAGAAAAAAATCTTTTGAAAGACGTATGAAGGCCACGTGGGATCGTATTATTAAACTGTTCACATATTATTTTCAAATCCTCATTATTCCACTGGGCGGTAGGGGGGCATTGATTTTCTTGCGTTTGTATATCTAGCTGCAAAATATCATTAGTATTTATTTTTCGGAAGCGATGGAAAACTTTATTTTTTTCTAAAATTGGAACTTGATTGTTTTTTTTTTGTTGTAAATTATTTTTTTCCGAAGAGAAATTATTTTCCTGTAAATTATTTTTAGCTACGTTGGCATATGTTTTTGCTTCACCTGTAATTTGCATAGGCTTGGATAGCATATTGGCGCCGTTCTGCTGGTCACATGACCGGGGCGTCGCCATTGTAATGCTTTTTACGTTGAGCAATGAATATTATTTTTAACAAAACAATTCATAAAAATATCTATTTAGTTAAAATACAAATTAATTTGGATTGTCCAATACTTACTGTTCATATATATATATATATATATATAACTGCAAGTCAAAGATGTGTTGGTTTTAGTGTTTTCTTTGGTTAAACTCCTAAGATCTCTGTAAACAACGATCCGTTAAAATCATCATTTGCTGCGAGACTTGTATTATTATTATTATTATTATTATTATTATTATTATTAGTAGTAGTAGTAGTAGTAGTAGTAGTAGTAGTAGAAGTAGAGTCCACTAGGTGGCGCTTTTCTTAGTCAGTCAAGTGTTACATCAGCTCATTTTTGAAGAAGAAATTTTCATAGTTTTACTGAGAATTGGATAACAAAACATATACCATTGAATGGAGGAAGTTTGTCCACTCAAACTAAGCTCATTGAGAGCAAATTTCTTATAAAATTGGTGAAAGTATAAGGGCTTTTCTAAATATGCCTAAAAATTCTATATTAAATAATAATTCAAATAATTTAACAAAATAATTATTTCTAGAAAATTCTAATATAAATTTTAATCCTGATAAAGACACAATGGAAAAAATTTCTACAAAAAGTTTTAAACTCTGATCATATTGTCAAAAGATAAGTAAATCTAGTTTTACTAAAATTCTGACAATGAAAGAATCATTAAATTTAGAAAGCTCCAGGATATCTGAAGATCTTATCTCAAAAGAAAATGAGATTAAAAATAAAAGTAGCTATGCAAATGCTTTAAAAAATACAGATATAGAAGGCAATTTATTACAAATTAATGAATAAAATATAACTAATTATTTTCATTTAGATAATGATGAAATTAATCAAGCATATTCAGAATCTACAATACTTAATAACACATTAAAACCTGAAGAATATCAAGATATAGTAAATAAGTTCAATCTAACAATCCCCACAATCATTTTTAAATCATTTCAAAAATTTACAAATGAAAGATACTGATCTTACCTATGACAAACTTAAATATTTCTATAATGAAATTCCCCATAGATGAGTTTTATGAGTTTCTCTCAGAAAGAAAAAAACTTGTGGGGAATGATTTACAAAGTGTTATACCATCCTAATAATAAATACCATGTCCTGGAATTTCCCAATGTAACACAAAAAAATATTTTTTCAAAAACATTCGGGTTATCAACAACAAAATTGTCTGCTATGTTGATAGAAACAGACAGATGAGGCTAGAGGGCCAGATTAGAAACTGTCATGTTACCTTTACCAATCAAGACTTACAAAATATTCTTGATAGATGTGGACAAGTATCAAATTTTAGATACCTACTAGAAAAAAGAGCTACAAAGCCAGTAATAAGTAACAATGCTTTGTTCAGCTTCACTTTGAATAAAAATGTACAGCCAATGGACATTCCAACTTCGCATTCCACTGATGGCCCACCTGTGATAATCACCTTCAAGGGAGTACCCCCACAGTGTTTTTCTTGCAAGTCTTGGGACCACTTCATCCAGAATTTCCCTAACAGATATTGCCTAAATTGTGGATTTAAAAATACAAAATCCCATCAATGTGCTAAACAAAAAATATTGTCAAAGGAAAATTCAAATCTTGTAAATGTACCTATTGTAGAAAGTGATCAACAAATGGATCAAATATCAATTCCAAACATAAGATTCCACATGAACAGACAGAATCAGAAGCAAGAACAATTGAGGAAGTATCGATCTATGAATCTAATACTCCACAGCATATGCGATCAGAAGACAGTCCTGAAGATAGCCCTGATGAAAAGGACAGCACTGACACCTCATCAGAAAATGATGACAATTTTAAAGTGGCAGTCAGTAGACAAAGATTAAGAAAAGTAAAAAAGATTAAAATGAATGACAAGTTAAATAAAAATACATACTTAAATGCAATATATAAACAAAAAAGCAGCCCTGAAAATAAAAATAAAACTCCATACATGCCAATTTACAAAAAAAAAAACTAAATATAATGATTCAAATGAAGATAATAATGCTCCAGAAGATGCAACCCCTTTACATTGGACCCGTAAAAACTCTTGTAATTCTCAACTTTTACAAGAGCAAATCAAATACTTTGAAGGAGTAAACAGTCACAAAAGAAAAGGCAGATCTAAAAAAACAAAGATTCTGAAGAAGTTAACATAGAGATGGATACAAATGCTGCTCGAATTTCTGACAGCTCTTCACTTGAGCCACCCAGCTCACTAACAGAACAAAGAAATTCTGATTTAGAATATTAATATATCTACTTCAAAATGGAAACACAAATTGATAAACAATTTATTAAAAGTGTACATTTCATAGCAGACCTTTCCTACCTTAAATTATCTGGGACTTTAATCCATATGTTTCACCAGAATAACTAGAGAAATATACCTACAAATATAAAATACTATATAGAATTTTTTTTTGAAAATTTCTTTATTGACCATTTTTAATACACAATGCCATGATGTAATATTTAATACAATTATGGTCATAATAGATATTATTAAAATTATTTTTTGCTGTTATAGAATTAAAATGGATTTATGTATATCAGAGATAAATGTTAGGGGGATCAATTTAATCCAACACATTTTTGCATTAAGTAATTGGATAACCCAATTTTCTCCTCATATAATAATTTTTACAGAGACAAAATATTCTGTAAATTCATCTATTAATCTCCAGCAATTTTTATGTAAATTTGGATACTGCCATTTTTCAGTAAATGTCCTGGCTGCAGCTGGAATGGGATTTCAAACCATCATAAATCACCATTTCAAATATTCAGAATAATTTATCATGACCATCGCATGATTATAATTTCTCTAATTCATACAGATTTTACAATAAATATTATAGGCATGTATTTACATAATAAAACTTCTATAATAAGTCAAATAATCAATTAGATTAATCTGCTTTTAAGTACAAGTGCATATCCTACAATTATGATTGGAGACTTCAATATGCCTTACTGTGGTTTTGTTAGGAAGTACTTGCATATGATTAATAAACATTTAATGAGTACTGAGGGATTCTTCTCTTCTAACTCTATATCGTTTTATACAAAGAAAAATTCTACTTTAATTAATTTATGTTTTTACTCACCTGAATTACATTATCAAATTTCTCCTTCCTTGCAGCCAATAGCATTTTCTGATCATCTGGCTTTGAACATTCATTTGAAGCTAAATATTCAAATATAACCTGTTTTGTCACTTAATAATACAATTAGATTGCCATTAAAATCTGCCATACCTGAATCATTGATGACAGAAATGTACATATATTTTAGGAAAATTGATATACTGTCCTTGCAACTAATTAATGCATGGTTTTGTTTTATTAACATAGTATTATACACAATTAAACACTTTACACATAATAATACCCCCCCCAATAAAACTAGTAAAAGACCTGGACACAATAAATATTAAACTTAAAAGCACCTCTTGTGATCCTACATCAATAGAATCAATTATAGCACTAAAACAGAAATATAAACAAACTCAATTATTAGCAGAATACTTGTCAATTAAAAAGCAAAAATTTATTTATCTAAACCTCATGATTGGTCTAAGGGTTATATTCAATGGGCACTTGGTTATAGATAAAAAAAGATTCCCTCATCAATTACCCAAAATCAAGAAATGATAGCTGGACACGATATGTTGCCTCATATTTTTTATCATTTTAAAGGCAAATTATAAAAGCATTCTCTTCCAAAATTTTTACCATATACCTTTGGAGAGACATATGGCATTCACAATATTTCTAAACATGAGATACTGTAAAAAATTAGATCCACTACAGAAATAATACACCCTGGAATCCAAGCAATTCCAAAGTTCGGGCTCGATCATTTATCAAATTTCACTGTCCCTATCATACATAACATGTGTTCCTACCTAGCAAAGCAAATTCATTATATTGATCACCTATACTCGATATCAATTGTACCATTTCTTGAAAAATATATCCTACCTTCACCATTAAAAAATCTGAGACCAATATCAAGGACACCTCTTATGATTAAAATCATAGAATCGCTTATCAAGGATAAAATTCAACCCCAGATCCTTCCAAGAATATCTGAATACCAATATGCTAAAAAATGCTGCTCAACTTCTGGTGCAGTTACACTATTCAAAATGATATTGGAGGAAATTTGTCAAGGTAAAAAAGCAGCTTCTATAGCAGTCCAATTAGACATTGAAGCAGCATTCGACTCTCTGCCCATTGAAAAGCTGCTAGAGGGACTTTCAACACAAAATATCAAAACCCCAATCATGTAAATTCTGGCTAACTTATTATTAAACAGAAAAATACACATTACTCTAAATGGGAAAATAACACCAGGATTCTCCCCTAAACACTCTATACCACAAAATTCACCACTAAGTGCATTACAGTTTATTAACTACATTATTGCTTTGCTATTAGAAATAGAAGAAAAATTGCCTGGAATTTTTGTTCTACTAATAAATACTAATATTAAACACATACATGGATGACATAGTAGTGTTCCTTCCATCTAAAATCTTTTTCCTTCACTTTTTTTAATTCTAGAAGAATTTTCTGTTAAGTCATCATTGATTTTCAATAAAGAAAAGTCATCTGCCTGGCAGATTCTCACTGAAAAAAAATTGACTGTATGTGTAAAGCACCCCCCAATGAAATTTTTAGGTTTTCCATTAAGTAAAAGCTATAATGACATGCAAATAATGATTAAAAACCAACTATTAGAATCAATTGAAAAAATTATCAATTTCCTTTCGAAAACATATCTTTTTTGCATGCAAATATTTCTTTACTTAACATGTTAGTTTTTCCAAAGATAAATTACTATGCTCCAGTAATAAAATGCACCAACTCATTTATAAACAAAATCAACTCACTTTGTATTAAGTTGATTTGGGGGGGGGGGGAAATAGTGTCAATTAGCATTAAAAACATGCAAAAACATTTAAAGCATAATGGACTATCACTACATAGTATTTCTACATTCAATATACAAAAAGCATTTAATAAGATAAGAATTATGAAATTATATTCTTATATCGAATGTTTCTTCCCAATTACACCGACAGATACACCTCCACCAATAAAAAGCAACTACATTAAAAAACTTTTTGATGGAATTTCAATGCATACAAAACTACTAAAAATATATTCTCTAGTAAAATCTCTTACTGGGAAGTCAATGTCATAATGAATGAAACAAATCAGCAAATACCCACATCATTACTTGCTATTTCAAACAAAGACATCATAAAAAATTTTAAATTTTGGCACTTAAAGCCTAAATCCCTGGATTTCTTAATCAAAATAAATCTAAAGGCTTTACCAACAAATGCATTCATTGATAATAAAATGAAAAATGCAAATATTGTTGCTATATGTGGAATGTGTAAGAAAGAAGAAGAAACAGTAGAACATTTCCTCTTCACATGTCCTACTTTACAAACTTATTGACAACTAATATCAACAATTATTCATTCTCAAGTACTGACACTTAATCTTATCATTGAAAATATTAAAAGAAGGCTATTCCCACAGATTAGAATAATTACATTTCTCCTTTTCACTCTATGGTATATGAGATGCCACTTTGTCTTTAGTCCTACATCATGAAAACTAAAATCAATATTCTTGAACAAATTAATAAAAATTAAATTAAGAGACCAAACTCTTGCACCTTCAGATATTTATGCAGCTACATGGAGTCTGGTTTCATTACCCATGCCACTATGAAAAAAAAATTAACTGATAAACTAAAAATTTGTCCATATTTAAAACTGTAAAATTTCATTTATTTGTAAAACTTGGTTTGTAAACAAACTGTACAATATTTATATTTAGTAGAATCTTGTAAAACAGTAGATTAATCAATGTAACAATTATTGTATGTAAAACATTTTATTCTATGTAAAATATCAACAATTTGATCAAATAAAGTATCTTTTAAAAGTAGTATTAGTATTAGTATAGTAGTAGTAGTAGTAGTAGTAGTAGTAGTAGTACTAGTAGTAGGGACCAAATTATTAAATAATAAATATAGTACCAATTGAGAGGTAGATTAAGTGTAGAAATATTATTATTATTATTATTATTATTATTATTATTATTATTATTATTATTATTATTATTATTATTATTATTATTATTATTATTATTATTATTATTATTATTATTATTATTATTATTATTATTATTATTATTATTATTATTATTATTATTATTATTGTTGTTGTTGTTGTTGTTATTGTTTAGGTGTAGTTAAGAATGATGCAATAGCCCTCATAATACTTAGATACAGGTTATTATAAATTAAGTGAATGATTTTATTTAAAGAAGATGAGATTGTTAGAATTTATTTAGTAATATTTTAAAGTCTTAAAAATGCTATGGATTTATATTATTACTTGAATACTTCTATAAGGCTAAAACCTTAGTACATGCACTTTGAGGGCTTAATTTTATCAAGAGAGACCTCTAAAAATCATAATGCGAGATTCAACTTTATAAAGATAAGAGGGACCCTCTTATCTCTAACCTATTTTTCTTAATTATATAGAATAATCTAAAGCATTTTGATTTGGGAGCATGAAGCTAATAAATTCTTCACTGATTATGTCCACTATTTTTATTAAACATTAACATTCGTGAAATCTTTCGATTTACAATGAGTCAATATTCAGATATTAAATTTAGAAATATTTTGAATCAATTTAAAGTTGTAAATATTAATTCTTATTAAGCACGAAGTCAGCACATAATACTTATATAAGGCTAAAACCTTAGTACATGCACTTTGTGTGCTTAATTTTATCAAGAGAGACCTCTACAAATCATAATGCAAGATTCGACTTTATAAAGATAAGAGAGACCCTCTTATCTCTAACATATTTTTCTTAATCATATAGGCAAATCTAAAGCATTTTGATGTGGGATCATGAAGCTAAATAAAAGGGGGGATGGTGTTCTTATGTCATTGAGATTGTATCCTTTGGGATAAATGCTCAACATAATTCCTATTACTTTATCTTCAACAATTGTATTATGATTATTAATATTGCATTATTTATTTATTTAAATTGAACCATATATTCTTGATTATTAATTTGACTAAGTCTAGTGGTCAAAAATTAACATAAGTTATTACTAATACTTATTTTTATTAAATTGACATTGAATGTTTTACCCAGAGCATTATTTTAATTTTATTTATTGACTTGAGTGATCTATGGTGAAGATACAATATATATATAAAATACAATACCCATTATAAAATATAGAAAAAAAACTTTTAACGGTAAATACATATTATAGTTTAAATTCTTTTGTAGCACTTTTGTTTACATGGTAAATTTCATCAGCTTTAACGGAATTTCAAATTTTTTAAAACTTAATGTTACTTATATTTCCATAAGCTTGTATGGTCATATTTGCAACTTTTCTATTAATAACATTATCCTTATATTTATCAATCAAAATGTCCTCTTTAATTTTCCTCTTTTTATGATTTCTTTCTTCCATTAATATTTTTATTTCACTACTATTAAATATAAATCTATAATTACAAGTCTTTTCATGTTCAAAAAATACTGAAGCTGTATTAAATTGACTATTTGCATTATTTTAAATTTGATTATATAATAATTGATGCTCCTTCAATCTTTCCTCCACAGTAAATTCATTTAATGAGAAGAAGAGTATTTGCATTGTTACTTTAGATAATAAAAAATGGGTATCTATGCCATTTATAAATAACATACAATCTAAACTAATTAACTATTACTATTATTATTAAAATATTTTATAAACACACTTGGTTTCTTAATTCTTTTATTCAATAATTATTTTAATGTCAATGCTCACTGTCTGTGTTTACAATCCAAACATATACATATGATTTGACTTAAATTTATCTTTAGTTAATTTATTATCCGAAATTAGTGTCAGTTCAGGGGACTCTAATCATCACCAACCATTGAGCTAGTTTATTCCAATAGCACTGGGCTGTCAATTTATATCATCCATTGATCTGAGCTGGTGAGTTGAGTTTGAATTCTGTTTGATTCGACTGAGTTTGGATCCAACTTGCAGTTTAGGTGATGGAGGTTTTTTGACCGATACATGGTTATGTTTTGGCACCCAATGTGGTGCATTGATTAATAAACCCCACAAACCCTGAAGATAGTAATTATGATCCTAGTTACTCAGTCAATTGCGATCCTGATAAAATAAATGTTTCTGTAGAGAGTGATATTTTAAAGAGTGTTGTATATATTTATGAGAAAAGTTATGAGATTTATAACACATAACTGAAATGATTTAATAAATTTAAATGTTATTTTGTAATTTTCTTTCTTATAATTAAATGTTTTCAAGATTATTTCTTAAATATTCGTCAGTAAAAAATTTGTTAGTCAGAATAATTATGTAAATGGAAAAAGTAATAAGATAGAATATATATATATATATATATATATATATATCTATCTTATTACTACATATATATATATATATATATATATATATATATGTAAATTAATTATATGTGTATTATATCAGTATATATATTATACGTTTGTGTTATACGCGTTCATGACAGTAAGAAAATTATTGTTAGAAAAGTGGTAAGAGGCAATCAAAGTGAGAGGTAAAATAGATGAAATATTTTTTCTATGTCAAAATTAATTAGTGTTTAGCTCAGTATATATATTAAAAATATCCACTATCGATATCATGTTTAAACTTTTAATTTCAAATTATTGCTTGCTAGCACATATTAAATGTTTGCTCCATATTCTTAGTAGCCTTAAAGCAGGTGAAGACCTTCAAACTGGGAATTATATGTCAAGTGGTCCGATGCAGTATGACAATAGCTTTAATGACAATAATTTATAGGTAATCTCAAAGCAGGTGAAGTCCCTTTGTGTACACCAAGCAGCCAGATGCAGTTGGCAAAATGCTTAAATGGTTTACATGCTTTCATGCTAGCAAGATTGAAAATGATATCAACATCAGATACAGTATAAATAGCTCTGAAAAGTTTGGAGAAAGGAGAAGCTGTCTTTGTTGTAGAGAAGTGCTATTAAATTCTGTGCATTTTAAAGACATGAATTCAAATAGTGTTTCTATTATGGTGAGTGGCTAAACATCAGGAATCTGGCTACTGTGCCTGGAGTTCCCTGAAAATCTTCAATGAAGTTGCTAAACACCAATCAAAATGCAGTTCATGTAATTGACCAAATGTGTGCCTATGTTTTGCACTAACCTGGATGTGTAAACTAAGAAACCAGCCTTGGGAGAAATGGTAATATATTTCCATAATGAACCATAACTTTCTAGCCAGTTTCCAAACTTTACTTTACACTCCCTTTAAGAGCTCTTTTCATTTATTACTGTAATAATCTGTACAAAACTTTCTTTTATTTATGTTATTTTAAATTATATAGTAATTTTCAATCTCTAGTTCTTAGACTTAATTTTCTTTTCTTAGGATGGCGGTTCATTTATTGTATTATATATATTTATTGAGTAATTTATTAATGTCATTTGTTTTTAATTATATGCCAATAATCCTTCGACTCAATGATCTCCCTTGTTCCATTCACTTTATACAAAATAAAATATTAAATCTGATAGTAATTTCCGCCCATTAGAATTAAATTTATACCATTCTATTAATCATCAAGTTGAAAGAATTTATTAAATATGTCCTATTTTTATAATTGGCTAATAATAAATTATTAGCTCCATTTCTAATCTATGCCCCAGCTATTTTCTCATTTTACCAATATTTATTTACTCACATATAATATTAAAATATTTTTGCAAAAGCGGTTTATAAAGGAATCAAATGAGTACATTCTAATCCAAATTGTGCTTTGTCTTATGACCAGCAAGTAAATAAATGGACAAAGGCAGAATTGAGATGGTAAGATTATAGTTTAATATGGTTAAATTCAACTATATGCATAGCCTATTATAAGGCAAAATAAAATAATTAAAACTCAGAACATATTTAGAACATTTTAGAACATCAGAACAATTAGAACAGGTTATGAGGGTTTATATACCCCTCAAGACTTCTGGAGTCTTCTGCATTCCTAACCATATATGGTGTTTTCACTTACGATTTTACATGCACATAGTATTTTCATGTTTCTCAGCATATATGGTATTTTACATAGTTTTCTGACCCTATAAGGTCAGCTAAGCTTTCTATTATTATACAACTGTCTATGATTTAATAACATTGTAATTTTTACACATTGTTATACTTAATTACTATACAGTTATTTTACATATTTATTTATATGTTACTTTTATTCTACATTTACATATTCGTTATATTTATACAATTATTATTATTTACATATTCATTATACATTATGTGTTTATACCTTGACCTTGAATACAGCAAATTGTTTTACTATCTATTAATATTCAGGAAGGGCACAATGTTTTGGGGATAATTAATATAATATTATAAATGCTGTAAAATAATTTTAGTTAAAAGCTCATTTGACTTTAATTAATTTGATCAAGTCATCATGTAGAGCATTCTATTCTATAATAAATTGGGTTTTATTATTCAAATGGTGACTGTCAAGTCATCTTCGTCCTTATGTTGCTGACATAGGGCAATCTTCCGCTCCATATGTGTCATTGGTGAGATTTCTATTATTTTAATTATAGAGGAAGAAAGCACTTCTTCCCCCACTTATATTACATTTGGAACACCAAAGGTTTGTATCTATAACTTGGCCTGGTTTTCCCCATGTTCCACTTCTCTTTAAACGCCAGTAAGACTTGTAAAATACAAGCCGCCATACAACTTAAATCTTTCCTGTTCATTTTATATCTCATAATTCATCAGCACCATTACCTCTCTGTTTCAGTAAAGCCCGCTTTGATGTTCGTAATTCATGATGAAGTGATTTCAATTAAAGTCAAACAAATTCTTAGTCATCTCTTTTTAATTAAGTTTTCTAGTAAAGGTTAAAGTTATGCCCTAAATACGTATCGTGCTCTATCGTGAATGGATTTGCAAATGTGAAAATAAATCTCACATTTTTTTCGTATAAAATTAGAATCATAATTTCCATCACCACTGAATACCTTTATCTGCCTTTATGTTTTGGCTGGGGGCATAGATATATAGACTTCCATAATATTGCACAATCGTTGTTGGCATATATTAGGAACTGCCATTCTTATTATAATTATAAACTATGTTTAAGGACTGGAGGTAATCAATATAGTCATCATTTAAAAATTCAACAAAACTATTAATATTATTATTAAAGTATTTTATAAACACACTTGGTTTATTAATTATTTTATTCAATAATTATTTTAATGTTAATGCTCACTGTCTGTGTTGGCAACCCGAATATATACATATGATTCGACTTAAAATTATCTTTAGTTAGTTTATTATCATATATTAGTGTCAGTTCAGGGGTCTCTAATCATCACCAACTGTTGAGCTAGTTTCTTGGCGCATAGCACTGTGTCATTGATTTAGATCATCCATTGATCTGAGCTAGTGAGTTGGGTTTGAATTCAGTTTGGCTCGAGTGAGTTTGGATCTGACGTGCAGTTTAGGTGGTGGAGGTTTTTCGACCGCTACAATATATATACAGGATATTGATAAATTATATAACAGCTATAAGCATATTTAGTTAATATTTAATAAAATGTAAGTTTATAATATTAATGTAATGTTAAACTTTATAAAGATTTTTAAAAAAAGAAGGAAAGTTATCTGAGTGACTATTTTTCATTGTTAGTATTTAAAATCTATTGTTTTACTAAATTGCTGATAAATTAGGCAAATTACTTCATTTAAGTACATTTTAGAATTATATTGAAGCAGTCAATGTTAGCCCCAGATCCAGCTTCACTGTTCTACCATTTAACCCACGTTTCATTCTGCTTATTTTTGTAACGTGTGGATACTATATGTATATTTCTGAGAAGCATCTATAAAAGTTATAAATATAAATCAATATATAATTGATAGTTTAGCTTTATGCTTGTAATGTTTATATATATATATATATATATATATATATATATATATATATATATATATATATATATAATTTTTTGGGCTAAACTGTATTTATTTTGCATTAAAAACTGATATTTCGATGAACTATCACCCATCATTGTCAAGATTAACTTATGAAACTTAGCTTTCAAAAGTTACCCTTATATTTCTTTCAAATAGAAAGAAAAATATAAAATCACACTCAATTAGAAATATGGTAAATCTGATTCAGATTTGCCACTTCACTGTCTGACCCACCTAATTACTTATTAAGGGGGTTTAATTAAAGCTCATCTATGTACAGAAATGTATTTTTTCAATGTTTGTTTTTTCTTATTCCTAAAACATTTTTTAACACAACTATCCTGAATAAATTACTAAAATTTATTTTGGATAATACTAATCATATTTAATTATACTAACAAACTAAGTTATTTCATTTATGGAAAAGAAAGAAGGTTCAAATATAAGTTTTGATTTTTTTTTGATATGTTTTTTATACATATTTAAAATGTCTTATTATTTTTCTTTAAGAATCCAAGATGGCCTTTTTTGAAAGATGTGTATCTCGATAAGAAGTTTTAAATAAATGTTAAAATAAAACACTTATAAATTATCAAAATCCATTAATTTGGAATTTCTATTCATTAATTAATAGAGATTCTACATTGTTAGATAAAAATTATACTAAAATCTCTATCAATTCTTATTGAGGTACAAAGTTTCTAAAATTATAATAAAAGTATGATATTCTATTGTTTCATAGAAGATCTAAACACAAATCACCTCAGACAGCAGATAATTCGAATACCAATGCTAAGGTATAAATAGTGGTCCTTTTTTAAGAAAAAAAACAGAAGTGAAAGAATGTTGCAGAACATCTCTACGTGACTTGAAATGTTGAGTGAGTAGCAAAAGAAAAAATTACTGCCTGCCCCTTTCTGAGACCTGAAATTTCTGAATATGCTGTGGCCAGAAACTGCCTTCAAATGTCACCAGCCATCAACGTTTGCCCATGCACTCATTCCAGGGAACGCCAGGTAAAATGCCAAAGAGCTTAAATCCTGTCATCCAGATTTTAGAAATTATCATTAGAATATAAGTGTAATTTCTTAAAGCTTTAAAAATGTCAAAAGTTAATGTTTATTGGAAATAATTTTAACTGACTCTTTAACTATTTCTTTTTAAATTATTTATAATGTTTTTTAATAACTCAAGCTCACAACAATTTCAATATTTTTGATTATTGAATATGAAAATATTTATTTGTTTTTGTATATTAATTAAAGTATGATTATTCATGCTTTGATTTTTATTTTTGACAAACTTCACTCACAGGGGCCCAAAGAGCGTAGTTTGCTACTAGAGCAAATTACGTTCATAAAGGGAAGGGAGTTTTAGCAAAGAATGAATTAATTTTAAATAAAAATAAGTTGATCTATTTTTATTTTTGCAAGTGAAGTTATGTCAAATATATATATATTTCAAAGCACACCTACTGTAATTCTTTAAATAAATTTATTATAGATTTCTCACATGGGATTCTATAATTTTAGATTTTTTTAAATTAAATCTCAATACAATTGCTATATATTTTTACCTAGTAACAGCGCCACTGGATAGTGTCAGTTAATTATCATGCTTTTTTTTTTAAGTTAGGAAAGTGGGAAGCGGGGATTTATTCAAGAAGTAAATTTTCTTATTCTATATGTTTGGTTTTTGTTAGTTAAATATTTACATAAAGTAGTTGGTTACACAGGTTGATCTCTATGCAGTATTAGATAATTTAAGGCTATTTAATTATAATTAGTTCATATTTGATGATTATAATATCTCAGGTTAATAAAGAATGCTCGGAGTTGTGTGGACATACCTAAAACAGTCATTCATGTGGTGTTCAGAGTTGGCTCCGGATTATGCATACGTCTGTGGGCCAGAGAGCGTGGTTGAGGTAGAGTTGGTTAGTCAGCATGATATTTGTATAGGTGGACATGTTGGCTGTCCATAATTCCTATCTCATATCAATATATGATCATGACCGTTGGAGATATCAATTCCCCTTTTCTTTATTAGAATAGGCATGTGAGTGTCTGTAAACTGGCTTGTATGACCCTACCTACATTTATTTTTTCATTTGCATTTGTATGTTTATTAACCTGACATTGTTTTGCTTTTCTTTTGCCTATCTAATACGTAAGCCATAGGGAAATGATTCTACTCAAGGACCTTCAGCCTTAGTAACCAATTCTTGTGTTATCTCGTGATTAGTTAAAGTCGTTTAATTTAGCTAATTCACATTTTAGTTTTATAAGGTACGATTTTAGTTGAAAGTCCAACTAAAGTGACTTGTTTGCTTGATAACTACCTGATCTACTTTTTTATATAACAGCTTCCCGTTTTTAATGACTGTGTAGTTTAAAGATATTCCAGCAAGGCTCACTAATGTAATAAAACATTATTTTATTTGAGATCTACATTATTATATATAAAGAGAAATAAAATCATTTTTCCTCTTCATATGTCATTGGAGTAAGACATCGAATTAGTCTTATTGTAATTGGTTTTTTTTTTTCTATATCCGTTGATATAAAATGTTTTAAATCTTTTTTAAATAAGAAATACAATCTTTTCTCTTTATATACAATCAGCGGGCAAATATTTAGACATGCTGATGTAATATTATCTTGTAGTAAGAGTAAACCAAGAATTTAGAATCCAAGGTCATTTAATTCTAAAATCATTTTTGATTGTTTTTCTTCTAAAAATAAATGTAAACAAAAATAAAATTGTGCAAACTAAATAAATGGAATGTTAACCGCTAATGTGAATCTGTTATGCAGGATGCAGTCTTTGTTAAATTCACTATTTAATTGTAAAATTAATGTAATCAATGTTTTTAATGAACTTGAGTTAAATGTCAATGTAAAATAATTAAGGAGTTTAAAAAATATATAACTAAAACAAAACTTCCAGTGTTCTTCGAATATTTTCATTAACTTTTATTTTAAGTAATCTTTGATTATATATATATATATATATATATATATATATATATATAATCAAAGATTATAATAAAGATATACTTTGATTATATATATATATATATATATATATATGTATATATTGAAGCAGTCAATCTTAGGTTAAGATTGTGCTTCATGTTTCCACCTACTAACCTATGTTTAAATCCCTATTTCCCATCCTGGTCCTTTTGTCGTGTATATATATTTTATGTATATATTTGAAATGCACACCTAAATTTATCAATTTTAACTTTCAATAACATTTTATTATTAATTTTATGATTATTAAATCTATTATTAATTATTAGTTTTTTTTTATTAAAGTATTATAGGTGCGATTCAAATATATATAGGAGCAAAAATTTACTAACAATATTGATTTTAAATATTTTATTATACTTCATTTTTTAACTTTTTCTTTTTAAATTGCTTGTTTTTATTAACTATTATAAAATCCAATATGGAAGATGTGATTGTTGTCAATTGTCCAAAATAATTAAAGGGAGGTATTTTTTTTAATTAAAGTTTTACTTAAAATAAATGGGATTAAGATGAGAAACACTTTTGTTGAAAACATGTTGTCAAATCTATTTATAATTTGGAAATATATTTGAATTTATTTTTGGATGTTATCTTACTGTTGCATCTTCAAAGAAACAACTGATAAAATAAAAAGTATAAAATGACTGAATTTTGATTCACAGGGGAGATTAGCTACTATTGAAAGAAGTGATTGCTACTAGACACTATGCTCACTTGAAACTTAAAATAATGTAGTAATAAATCCACCATGCGTCTGGGCCCTGTGGGTCATCATTTTCCATGGACATACCATTCTGCTGCCAAAGAGAAGTAAAAACCCGATCTAAAAACTTTCATGCTAATAAAAGCTAGCTGCCATCCGAAGACCTTGCATTTTAATTGCTGTGCACATGCAATATTTTAAATTGGACTCTTACAATTGCAAGATAACTTTTATGCTACTATTTGAAAATGAATGTAGCCTCACTATTCTCAAATCCTGCTATCAAGATTCTAATGCATTGTTCAATTTTCTATCTTTTAAAATTAATGTTTTTTTTTTATATAAATAACATGTAATTTGCTCTTAAATAATTTATATAAATTTAATTTTCTCTCATATGCTCTAACTTTCCTTAACTTTGGTGCAGTCAATTATTTATAGTTATTTATTACTTGATATATATATATATATATATATATAAAAGTATATATATATATATATATATATATATATATGCTTTTTTTTTATTAATTTGCTAATCTCAAATGAACTGGCGATTTTTAATTTATAAAAATATTTTCTGTCATTTTTTAAGTAAACTTTCACAAAGCCAATTAAGATACTCTCCAGATTGTTTTTCGAGTCAACATTTTATTTATGCTTTAGTATAAAAAATATATTTGTTTAACTCTGGATTTTCTATCCGGAAAATCCAGAACTCAAGCTAATTAACACTCTGAAACATTTATTTTATAATTATTTATTAAATTCTGAAAGGGTGACTTATAATTTGTTTTCTATATAAGTGCTAATCTTATTTCATTTTTCATACTCCTAAAATATCAAATATAGTATTTAAATATTCCAGTTATTATAAAAATCATGAAGGTGGGATTGAATTATTTTAAATATCAGAAATGGGATGGGGGTAAATCTTAATGTTTTTTTTTTAGTAAATAAAATCTTCATGTATATTTTATTAATCTAAATCTCTCTCTCTCTCTCTCTCTCTCTCTCTCTCTCTCTCTCTCTATATATATATATATATATATATTTATATAAATAATATCACTATGCAGTTATATATATATATATATATATATATATATATATATAACTGCATAGTGATATTATTTATATAAATTATAGCATTCAAATAAGGGTCATCTATTTTAAAGCAGTAAATTATATTTCATGCCGTTTAGTGACATTTATCATTACTGCATTGCTAACATTTGGCCGATCTTTGTGTTTTATATATATGTGCTTCTTAATCTGGGGGTTGCGACAAGATTGAACCCATAGATTTCTCTTTATTTATTCTGTATAAAATGCCTCTGGCAGTGATCCTGTAAGTTGGCACATGCTATGCATATCACTTCTTCGTATCAAAATTCCCCTGGTGGTGACCCCTAAGGCTGGAACACATTATGCCCATCCATTTCTTCATATAAATAGGGCTCTGGTGGGGATTCCTAAGTATGCCACACATTATGCCCATCCACTTCATCTTTCATCCAGAAGCACGACTTCTATTATTTCTTGGTTATAATGACAGCACTGCAAACTTCTCGTATATTTATTTCTTTTGCTTCATGACCCAGTTTTAATGCTCTAATATTAAAATTATGCTTTGCTTAATATATATATATATATATTATATAAATGCCAATTACTTCTATTTTATTAATTAAGTATATTTCAATCATATACAATCCTACCATCATAATTTCTATATCTATATTTAAGAGTATCTGTATGACTTGGGGAAAATAAAGCGTTCTTTTTACCTGCTCTAATTAACAGAAGTTTTATTAAATATTTTGTCATCTAATCAAATGTCATTTTTAAATATAATCAAAGGTTTTCAAATGTATTTTGTTTATTTTCACGACCTCAATGGCATGGAAATAATTTATATCATATGTATAATGAATTTCAGAATGCTCCTTTAAATAATGTTAGTCACCATGTTTCTGAACCATAAATCAAAGCATTAATGACAGTATTATGTAATTCTTTATAATATTCGATTGGCAATTTAATATTGGACCCACCAAAGATGTGTGTTTATTTGTAATATATTATTTAGCTAATAAAGAGCATATGAGAAATAATAGCATGAAAGACACTATGTAATCGTCTACTGCTTGCTCATTCACACCCACATTAATGTATACAATTAATTTATAAATGTATAATAATTTGTCAATATATTAAAATATATTTTATAGTCTAACTTATTTGAGTAGTTCAAATTCCTTTTCTTCCACTTCCACATATTACAGCCATGCTTATCTATTATTTTAATATAGTCATAGTTAATAGATGTCTCATTGTTTTGCTCAGCTTTGCTAGTCGACCAGATTAATATTAATTCTCATGTTCCATCACTATTATGTTATTTATTAGGTGTTACATCTGGGGCTTAGAGAGTGGGTTTGAATTCAGGCTGGTCCCTGACCTAAATCTTGGGCTTGACTGGGTTTGAATTACATTTTGTGAGTTCCAGCTCATGTTAGATGGTTAAACATATTTTTACCGGTACATAGGATTTTTTTTCCTCGGGTTTGGCTTCCTAATGTGAGGCTTCGATATAAACATCCACATACCCTGAGTATTAAATTCTGTTTATATATATATATATTCTTTAAAAAATTTGTTATATAATTTTTTTCATGTTTGATATGTTTAAAATAATGTGTTCAAGTGTAAAATTTACAGTTTGAATTTAAAACCCATGTACTACAACCATAGTACATATGTATTTTTTCTTCAATGTCATATATAAAGTTTTTTGTTCTTATGACATATATGAAAAATGTTTAAATAATTCATAAATCATTAATCACTCTGTCTTAGCTGGCATCCTTATAAAAATAAATTTTGCTAACCAGTAGTGAGTCAAATGCAAAAATATTGGAAGTGGAGGGTTCGAACTCAGAAAAAAAAATTATTGAGAGCAATTTTTTTGGCTTAATACTATGATGTATCAATTTTAAACATGTAATAACCAGACTATGAGTTTTCTTTTAGATGCATGAGTATGACCAAGAAAAATCAACATGAGAAATGGCTAGATTAGTATAGTAGGGGTAAAGTAAATAAAATCTTAAATAAACCATTTTTTGTTCAGCAAGCAAAAGCCAAATTTTCAGCTAAACTATAGTTGGGCAGATATATAGAAAGTGTGGGAGCAGTGAGTGGGTATGCAGGAGATGATTTTTTTTAAAAAAAAAAGAAGAAATATATGTATAAAAATTTTTTTTTTTGCTAATTGAGTATATAATGTTTGTGCTTACTTTTTATAGCATGTGTATGGATTTTTTTTTCTTTTTCTGTCTTTTCCAATAGTATGTAGTATTGGGTAGTGTATATAGAAGTGTATGTGTGTGTAATATCTATGTACTTGTATATGTAGTGCTGCATATATATGTACATAGGTGTGTATGTGCGATGTGTAGAATAGATGTGTTTGAAAAATCTTTATATGCATTGCATTGCTATATATTTTCTTGGAAACCCATATGCCTGGAGAAATTGTGTTGTAGCCCAAGCATAGAAGTTTTTTTTTTATTATATAGACGTGCAAATTTTTTCTGGATTAAACAGTTGAACAAATATTCACATCCCCAAATGATATTTCATATATATAGTTTTATATAACAAGATTGTGTATTGAATTTTAAAAATTTTTGTCATTCTTTTGGTCGTCACTTGAAAACTCCTAGTCAATGCATTTTTTCGTTTTTTATTTCATTGTATGTGTGGAGAAAATGAAGCAGTCAATCTTAGCTTAAGATTGTGCTTCATGTTTCCACCTACTAACCTATATTTAAATCCCTATTTCCCATCCTGCTCCTTTTGTCATATATATATATATATATATATATATATATATATATATATATATATATATATATATATATATATATATATATATATATATATATATATATATATATATATTTGAAATGCACACCTAAATTTATCAATTTTAACTTTCAACAACATTTTATTATTAATTTTATGATTATTAATTCTATTATTAATTATTAGTTTTTTTATTAAAGTATTATAGGTGCGATTCAAATATATATAGGAGCAAAAATTTACTAACAATATTGATTTTAAATAATTTATTATATGTCACTTTTTAACTTTTTCTTTTTAAATTGCTTGTTTTTATTAAACTATTATAAAATCCAATATGGAAGATGTGATTGTTGTCAATTGTCCAAAATAATTAAAGGGATGTATTTTTTTTAATTAAACATTTACTTTAAATAAATGGGATTAAGATGAGAGACACTTTTGTTGAAAACATGCTGTCAAATCTATTTATAATTTGGAAATAGATTTGAATTTATTTTTTGATGTTATCTTACTGATGCATCTTCAAAAAACAACTGATAAAAGAAAAAGTATAAAATGACTGAATTTTGAATCACAGGGGAGATTAGCTACTATTGAGAAGAGTGATTGCTACTAGACACTATGCTCACTTGAAACTTAAAATAATGTAGTAATAAATCCACTATGCTTCTGGGCCCTAGGAGTCATCATCTTCCACAGCCATACCATTCTGCTGCCAAAGAGCAGTAAAAACCCGATCTAAGAACTTTCATGCTAATAAAAGCTTGCTGCCACTGAAGAACTTGCATTTTAATTGCCATGCAGTGCAATATTTTAAATTGGACTCTTACAATTGCAAGGTAACATGTATGCTACTATTTGAAAATAAATGTAGCCTCACTATTCTCAAGTCCTGCTATCAAGATTCTAACGTATTGTTCAATTTTCTATCTTTTAAAATTAATATTTTTTTATATAAATAACATGTAATTTGCTCTTAAATAATTTATATAAATTTAATTTTCTCTCATATGCTCTAACCTTCCTTAACTTTGGTGCGGTCAATTATTTAGTTATTTATTACTTGATATATATATATATATATATATATATATATATATATCATCTAATAAATATATATATATATATATATATATATATATATATATATATCTCTTTTTTGTTAATTTGCTAATCTCAAACAAACTGGCAATTTTTAATTTATAAAAATTTTTTCTGTCATTTTTTAAGGAAAACCTTCACAAAGCAAGTTATTAACATCAATTTAAAACAATGCATTATTAATTAACATACTCGCCAGATTGTTTTTAGAGTCAACATTTTATTTATGTTTTAGTATAAAAAATATATTTGTTTAACTCTAGATTTTCTACCCAGAGAATCCAGAACTCAAGCTAATTAACACTCTGAAACATTTATTTTATAATTATTTATTAAATTCTGAAAGGGTGACTTATAATTTGTTTTCTATATAAGTGCTAATCTTACTTCATTTTTCTTACTCCTAAAATATCAAATATAGTATTTAAATATTCCAGTTATTATAAAAATCATGAAGGTGGGATTGAATTATTTTAAATATCAGAAAAGGAATGGGGGTAAAACTGCATAATGATATTATTTATATAAATTATAGCATTCAAATAAGGGTCATCTATTTTAAAGCAGTAAATTATATTTCATGTCGTTTAGTGACATTTATCATTACTGCATTGCTAACATTTGGCCGATCTTCATGTTTTATATATATATATATATATGCTTTTTAATCTGGGGGTTGCGACAAGATCGAACCCATAGATTTCTCATTATTTATTCCATATAAAATGTCTCTGGCAGTGATCCCGTAAGTTTGGCACACGCTATGCATATCACTTCTTTGTATCAAAAGGCCCCTGGAAGTGACCCTAAGTCTGGCACACACTATTCCCATCCATATTTTTGTATAAAAAGGCCTCTGGCGGTGATCCCTAAATATGGCACATGCTATGCCCATCCACTTCATCTTTCATCTAGAAGCACGACTTCTCCTATTTCTTGGTTATAATGTCAGCATCGCAAACTTCTCATATATTAATTTCTTTGGCTTCATGAACCAGTTTTAATGCTCTAATACTAAAATTATGCTTTGCTTAATATATATATATATATATATATATATATATATATATATATATATATATATATATATATATATATATATATATATATATATATATAAATGCCAATTACTTCTATTTTATTAATTAAGTATATTTCAATGATATACAATCCTACTGTCGTAATTTATATATCTATATTTAAGAGTATATGTATGCCTTCGAGAAAATGAAGCATTTTTACCAGTGCTACTTAACAGAAATTTCATTAAATATTTTGTCATCTAATCAAATGTCATTTTCAAATATAATCAAATGTTTTCAAATGTATTTTGTTTATTTTCATGACCTCAATGGCATGGAAATATCATATGTATAATGAATTTCAGAATGCTCCCTTAAATAATGTTAGTCACCATGTTTCTAAACCATAAATCAAAGTGTTAATGACAGTATTATGTAATTCTTTCTAATATTCGATTGGCATTTTAATATTGGACCCACCAAAGATGTGTGTTTATTTGTAATGTATTATTTAGCTAATAAAGAGCATATGAGAAATAATAGCGTGAATGACACTATGTAATCATTTACTGCTTGCTCATTCACACACACACAGTAATGTATACAATTAATGTATATAAATGTATAATAAATTGTCAATATATTAAAATATATTTTATTGTCTAACTTATTTGAGTAGTTCGAATACCTTTTACTCTAATTCCACATATTACAGCATGCTTATATATTATTTTAATATAGTCATAGTTAATAGATGTGTCATCGTTTTGCTCAGCTTTGCTAGTCGGCTGGATTAAGATTAATTTTCATGTGCCATCACTATTATGTTATTCATTAGGTGTTAGATATGGGTCTTAGAAAGTGTGTTCAAATTCAGGCTGGTCCCTGACATAAATCTTGGGTTTGACTGGGTTTGAAGAACAGTTTTTGAATTCCAGCTCATGTTAGATGGATACACATGTTTTGACTGGTACAATATATATATATATATATATATATATATATATATATATATATATATATATATATATATATATATATATATATATATATATATATATATATATCAATCGCCCAAGTTCTCATTAAAATATAATTAAAAATGAATCTCATGCTTGAAGGCTCTGCATTGAGCAAGGTGAAAATAAGGGAATTTGACATTATCATTGTGAAAGGTTATTGATTAGATCTTTGGCCTGGAGATATAAGTAAATAGGGCAGAGTCCATGATGTACCTGACTTACATATATTGTAGGTGGTTGGATATGATGTACTTTATCTGTATTCTGGGTCTTGTTGGATCGATAGATGTTTTTTGACCAGTACAATATATATATATATATATATATATATATATATTGTACTGGTATATGTATATATATATATATATATATATATATATATAGAGAGAGAGAGAGAGAGAGAGAGAGAGAGAGATAGAGAGAGAGAGAGAGAGAAAGAGAAATCCAAAGAAATACTCATGTTGTTTCATAATAAGACATTTTTTGAAAGAACTATTAGCTTGTAGCATTATCAAACCTGTTATTGAATTAATTTGTGATCCTGATTTTATTAATGACAAAATAATAGCATATATTGAATACTGAGAGCAGTTAGCAGATGCACACAAAAGAACTTATGCTATGGCTGCTAATTATGAGGTCTTTATTAAAATGATCAATGAAGCCAAAGACATAGAATAACTTATACAAATAAGACATAAAATAATGACTGACATTTTGTAAGCTACAGCAATACATAATATTAAAAAAAAATAAGAGAATAGATTTAGATAAAGAGTTTTCACCTAAAGGAAGTGATAAAAGAGATTTATTACAGACACAGAATTTGTGTAGATGTTAAAAATCAGTACAGATATGCAAAAGCTAATGTGAGAAAAGGATTTTTTCTTTGGGAGGAACTTAATTATACTAATTATGATAATGACACATCTTTGTTAGAGCATCTAGATATTCCAGGAAGGAAGATACTCTCTTATCAAGTTATTATGGAAATGACTGAAGCAAGGAATCATTTTCTGTTTTATTAAAAAAAGGATGATTACAATGCTCTTCTTAGATTCTGGAATATGGTAGAAGTACTCAAACATGCAGATAAAAAATATGTTCATCAAATAGTTACAGAAACTTTTCAAAATTTTATTTCAAGTGACCAGATTGAAGATGATCATTTTATTTTGAAAACCATGGAAGCATTTATGTTTGAAAATAAAGGTCCAGAATCTTTTCATTATGCTTAAATCAAGTTTATCATTATTTGGATGAGAAGCATGATCCATAATTTTTGGTGAGTGATCTTTATCATTGCTGCAACACTGGAACATAGTCATCCTGATCACAAAGATGAAGAAGAGATGTCCAATTCATTACACATGGAGTATTCTTCATGAAAAGAAAGTCCACCTCCATATAATGGTAGTGAGATATTTTAACATTCCACTTAAATGAAAATGAAATTAGACAAATTAGATGAAAAACTATTAAACAAAACACAGGCTTTGCAGTCAGTCAGAATGAATCAAAAGTTTGATCACAATATTATTACAATGCTTGAGCATGAAATAGATGATATGAAATTGGAATTGTAACAGATATATATATATATATATATATATATATATATATATATATATATATATATATATATATATATATATATATATATATATATATATATATATATATATATCAAAATACAGTACAATTTATATAAATTATATTCTTTTAGAAGTACTTTCAACTATACACTTTGTAGTCTTTATCAACTATATAACATTGAATAATCAAAACGAGACAACCCTTAACAATACCCATAGTTCAATTCAGATTTCCCACAATTCTGTTATCTTAACATTTGATGACTGGTGATTCATTAACATTTGACTATTTAATGAATCGCCAGTCACCAAATGTTAAGATAACAGAATTTTGGGAAATCTGAATTGAACTATGGGTATTGTTAAGGGTTGTCTTGTTTTGATTATTCAACGTTATATAGTTGATAAAGACTACAAAGTGTATAGTCGAAAGTACTTCTAAAAGAATATAATTTATATAAATTGTACTGTATTTTGATATATATATATATTGATTTGTATATTACATATATTGTGAAACGAATACAGATATCAAACTTTATTTATTATATATATATATATATATTGTACCCTCACTTCTCGATATATGATATAACTTAAATATGACTAGCTCAATTAAATCGTTATGCTTAACTAAAATATGTATAACTATCTTTAATATATTTTTATAATACTATATCTTATCAAATTTATCATAATTTATCAAAAATTAATATAGTTCAATATCATCTACTAATTAAATAAATATTTATTAAATCATGAGACTGTGAAGTGAAGTTACAATTGGTAATTGAATTTACATTGAGCCAATGTCTTCCCAAGACATTATCTCAATGGCATAAGAATACTAATTACATCTTTATTATTTCATTACTACATCTACAGCACTCTTATGTCTTTTATAAATTAACTACCTTTCATAATAATAGATAAATAAGTCACAATCTTTTGTTAAGGACATATAATTAAATAATCTCAGGTTCTTCTAATTATCTTAAAGTAATAATAATTCATGCAGATAGGAATGATAAGGGATTTAATATCAAACCTAAATACACCTAACTTACCCCAATAACATTAACTAACAAGAATAATCTTTAATGTATAACTTAATCTTATCTATTTTTATTATACTATTAATCATTAAGATAATAAATAAATCATATACATGTCTTTCATTTCCATATAGCATCTTAATTTTTTAAATATACTTAATTCTCATAATTTAACTATCTGTGGCAATAAATAATATTATACTCTTATATTGTGCATTATAATTACTTTCTGATCATCATAATATTATATGTTAATGTCAATCAATTTCTATAAATTATATTAAGAAAATATTGTGTTTCTTTCTAAAATAATAATAATAATAAATTCATATTGTGCAAATATATTATGTTTATTCAAATTATCCGTTGTCAAATGCTGTGGTGTAAAATAATGAATTCGACACATTTTAAAACAACTTAACAAATTTATTTACATCAACTTTAACCAATAACTTATTTACACTATTTACATTAAAAGTGGAAATCAAAGAAAATAAAAAATAATAAGAAAAATAATAATACAAGTTTTTTTTTTACACTGTTACTATTTCCATAATCATAAATAAATAATTTATACATTCTTTAAATGTTTTATCAACAACATTTAATTAAGTTGATGAACTTAAAATTTAATAGATATCATTTTGTCATCAATTAATACAAGAAAATTTTATGTAAAATATCCTAAAATTGTAGCACATGTAAATAAACAAACGTTAACAATTAAAATGCTACTTCACCTAAGTATTTCTGCTATTTATATTATAATGTACTAATATGTATTACATTTACTATTAGCATTACTCCAATGTCAAATAATGTATAAACTGATATAACTTTGTGATATAATAATAATTATTGATTATAATTATTTATTTCATTCTAATGTAATTTCATACTACATGTCTTACCAAAATATGCAATACGTATATGTTCTTTTAAAATAATCTTTAAAATTATTCAACAATTACCGATTTTATAATGTATTATATTAAATAAAATTCTATGATTCTTTTCTATTTAAACTATTACTCTTCTTAACTTGTTATTCCTATCTCTTCCTAATAAACTTCTATCTAAAATATCGTTTTAAGCTTATTCAACTTCAGAAAAAAACAGATGACCAATAATTATCCAAACTCTCTTATACCTCATCATCTATATTCGATAAACCTTCAATCAAAATATAAACTTCTATGTAAAATTAACTTAACTTATCTAATAAAATAAAATAAAATATAAATTTTTATATCTCTTACTAACTTGAAAAGAAAAAAATAAATAACTTATACTAATATAATAAATCTCATTCCTAATATTGTAACAGAAACATTAAAAATTATCCACGAAAGAATCATATAATTGTTTCTAGATTTCTCATATTACGTTGTATTAAATTTACATCATAAATTCAAAGTATGCATATTAAAATAAAACTGTTATTACTAATCTTATGCGTGTATATTATTTAAATATTTATACATTCATTCAACAATCAAATAATATTTGGTTGATCTAAAGAAAACATATCAAAATACATCAAATTATTATTATTATATAATTTTTACCATAAATAATACTCTAAGGTACAGTCCGCCATACGATGTCCTCCAGGATTATAGTTTTACAAAATAATTTCACATTTACACTCGACAATTATTCTTTAAAATATTATGTGTCGTATAATTATAAAAATATACTTTATGCAATGAAATGTTATACTAATATTTAGTTTTGTTTTTTTTTAAATGTAAATGTACCTTTCCTATCTTTAACAAATCAATAATTAATTAAATATTTATGTTAGTTAATAAATAAAAACATATTACATAAAATCCAACGGTGTCTTCTTTCACCCATAATTGTTCTTTTTCCTAGGCACAAACTTTCACCAAACATTACTTCCTTTTCCGGTACATCACATGTTTTTAAAAGTTTTTATAAAAATTGAGAACGTTCTTTTTTTTAAAAAAAAAATAAAATAAAAGTCAGTTCCACCATAAACAAAATAAAATTAAAATAGTTTATAGGATCCGGATTCATTTCTTTAAGGAAAAAATTATTTAAAAGATATTATTTTTTAAAATTAGTCAATAGTTTATAAATCCTTATTTAATTATTCTAATTGACTTGGATATCCATGTATATTTTATTTGCGCATTCCTTAACAAATATCTAGGTAAGATTAATTTTAAATTCTTCTATACGACCAGCGTTCAGACTTTAATAATATAATAATTTTACTTATAGGTATTTCTTGGCCAATTAAACTTCCAATTTATTTGCCTTTTAAAACTGTCAAAATTTAGTCTTTTAAACCACAAAGACTTTACAAGGCAAGTATTTATATAATCATTATTATTTACCATATCTTTACCAAGATATATACTTAAATTTATAATTTACATATACTTTCTTCATAAAGAAGTATTTCTCTTTCTTTAAAACATCTGTTTTATCAAAATTAATTACAATCAACTTTTAAAGTTACATACTGTCCAACATATTGCTTTTACCCATTTAGTAATTCTCTTAGTTAATCCAGCGTTTATTAAATTTTTAATATAATGTCTCCAATACATTTTATCCTTATACGATGTTTTCATGATTATTTGATAGTAAATTGAGCTTCGATAGAGACGATCAATAGGAAACTATAATTAAATTAGCACTGCATATTTGATGATAAAATTTTTATAAATTATTTAAAACCACTCTCTTATAATTTTTAAAATGACTACGAGAGCGTCTATAATTTTACTTAGCTATCTCTAATAGCACACTTTACTTTAAAAATTACAATCATAATCCCCTCCAAACAATTGAACCTTGGTTTTATACCAGAATAAACTTCCCACTTGATTGGTAAATTAAACAATTAACTTGCTAGCTTATTTACATATTTTACCAACAATACAGAATTAAAAATAAATAATGACTTATTTAATATTTATTATTTATTACATTATTAAATTCTTAAATTAATCTTTATCATTTATTTAAATCTATTAAACATTTTTTTTAAAATATACTTTCTTACTTTATTTCACTTTTAACTTTTATAATATTATTTTTATAAACAAACTAAGTCTATTTTTATTCGTTATGTTTTTTTTTTTTTTTAAAGCAGCATTTTAAAAATCAGATTTAATGTTTCACATTAATTATCTTTATTTTTATCTTGTGATAGTCAATATAATACTTATAATTTTTTATAACAGAATTTTAAAATAGTTTTGGCAACTTTACTAAAAACTCACAAGCATGTGTGTATGTGTCTAACTAACATCTGTTTTACAACACAGATACAAACGCCTGTAATAATCTAAAAATAAACTAACAATTTCATTTTTTAAAAAGAAATATTTTTAAAATAAACAATATATTATAACAACTTTTAAAATAATAATTCGATATTATTAAAATCAAATATTAATCTTCTATTATGTACTACTAATAATTAAAATATTTATATACACCTATTAAATATTAATCTTTATCAACAATAAATATATGCATTTAATTTTAACTTGTCTTTTAAAAACTTTTAGTTTTAAACATTTATTTATTAAATTTATTAATGCAGTATTAATTATGGCCAGTTTTCCCAACCCCATACTATTATCATCTTTATTGAAACGTCTCTCTCAAACATCAGCACAATTTTCACATATCAAACACTCATAAATTACTTTAATTACACTTTTTGAAAGATTGTTATTAACAAAATTAACATCATATAGCTAAATATATCTTAGAATTTAAAATTTTTTTAAACAGATTGATACAACAATTTATGGAGACCCATACAAAAGGGCACAATATATATATATATATATATACATATATATATATATATATATATATATATATATATATATGTGTGTGTGTGTGTGTGTGTGTGTAGTGGAGGACATTTGTAATGGGAACCCCTCCCCCAAACTAATAATATAAAAATATTTTACTACTTATACTAAGTCTAATTACTTATTAATTGTTTACCTAATTTTATTTTAAAACATATCAATCTCTAATATAATTTTAAAGAACCTGTTACTCAAGCAGAAAAGTAAATATGATTAATAATTACATATCAATCATACACCTGGTCACACCGAGATTTAATACAAATGTTAAACTGACAGTCACATTCACAGACCAAGGTTGCTCCCTGGCTTCATAAAACATAAAACATCTTATGTGAATTATTTATAATGAGTTTAAACCCATGGTGCTATCAAATACTTACATGGAACTCATGAAATGTCATTAACACACTTCAAATGCTTGACCATGTCTAGTTCTTAACATGAGATTGGGTAAACACTTACTTAGAGAAATGAAGAGAGAGAGAGAGATGTAAACAACAATAATTTACACAAATTTATTAAAAAATAATAATAATATATTAAAAATCACCTCAGTGATATTCAACATTTTAAATAAATATGTATGCTTATGAATGATATATAAAGTTCTAGTCCAGATAATGGCATGAAGGAGATGAGTGGAGGAAAATGTCCAAACACCAGCCACTCATTTCTCATGAAACACTAATAATACTCAAATACCAATAACTATTCATTTTCAATAATAATTCAATATATTGTATAATAATCCAATAATAATCTAGTAATAATGACAATAGAGAATGTCCACTTTTTATACTACTCTGATCTCACCTTTGTTCAAGTGTTAACCATGCTATCAATACATTAGTTCTTTTTCATTAAAAATTACATTCCTTTATTTTTTATTTTAATTAACCTGACATTACCTATGTTGTTCAAATAATCAATCTGATCTCTAAATCTCCAGATCTTGATTAGTTTTGTAGGACTTATTTTAATTAATCATAAGAATTTTATTTTACTTAAAAATACTTTTTTACAGAGTATTTTTGACAGAATTATATTAAAAAAAATAAAGATAAGTTATAATTAATAACTAAGGTCTACATTATTTGTAAATTTTCTTTCTATTTTAACTTCTCCCTTCTCAAACTATTAATTCTTGATATATTTTTTTCTATTTTAAAATCTTGATTTTTTATTATTTTTAAAAAAAATAATAAGTATATCTTGTAACCCGTATTATAATAATTATACCTTGTACCCCGTATATATTCATGCACTTACACAATGTGTGTATATGAACGATTACAATATATATTGAAGCAGTCAGATCTGAGTTCGATCCTTGCTTCATGACATCTAGCCAGAAACCCCTAAAACCCTAGTACTAACCTTTAATTTCCAATGCAATGGGGCTTTATATGGTTAATTCACACTAGTTTTCTTAAAGAAAAACTATTATATAAATCCTGTGTTAAAATTAACTAGTTTAAGATTTAAATTAATCAATGCTATTAATAAATTCATGATAAAATTATTCATGAATTTATATATATATATATATATATATATATATATATATATATATATATATATATATATATATATATATATATATATATATATATATATATATATTATAACTGTGTAAATTGTGCATATATATTTATAAATATTTAAATGTATATATTTATTCTAAAGTTTCATTGCATCAGGAATAATTTATTTTACTTTTAAATAATTTGTTAAAATTTTAGTGATTAAAAGCTACCTTCTTTCAATAAGCTTTCAGATTGTCCATTTCCAAAGACAATGGGGAAAGTTTTATTAACTAGCAAAGATAATAATTTAAAATGTAAGAACAATTCCCAATTAAAATCATTTTAGATTTATAAATTTATTTTCTCATTAAAAAATGAAGTCAGAGTTAATGAATTTGAAAGCCTTATCGAAGGAATGTATCTAAAATCAGTTAGTAAAAACTTGTAACATTGAAAATGAAAGAAGTGCTAGCCCAAAAACATCAGACACAGTATCTGAAAAGTTTGGAGAAGGGAGAAGCCCTCTTTGTTTTAGAGAAGTGCCATTAAATTCTGTGTATTTTAAAATTATGAATTTAAATAGTGTTTCTATCATGGTGAATGGCTAAACTTCAGGAATCTGGCTACTGTGCCTGAAGTGCTCTGAAAATCTTCAATGAAGTTGCTATACCTTTTTGGACCAATCATGCTGCCAAAATCATGACCAAAATCAATCAAAATGCCGTTCAAGTAATTTACAAAATGCATGCCTATGTTTCCACCAACTCGGATGTGTAAACTAAGGAACCAGCTCTGGAAGAAATGGTAATATATTTCCATAATGAACTGTAACTTTCTGGCCAGTTTCTGAACATTACTTTACACTCCCTTTAAAAGCTCTTCTTGTTTATTAATGTAATAATCTGTACAAACTTTCTTTCATTTATGCTATATTTAAGTCATGTAATGATTCTCTCAACCTCTAGTCTTTAAATTTAACTATCCTTTCTTATGATGGTGGTTCATTTACTGTATTATATATAATTATTGAGTAATTTATTAATGTCGTTTATTTTTAATTATATGCCAATAATCCTTCGAATCGATGAGCTCCTTTCTTCCATTTGTCTTATGCAAATAATATAATATTAAGTCTGATAGTACTTCTCATCCATTAAAACTAGATTTATACCATTCTATCAATCATTGAGTCAAAAGAAATTATTACTTGTTTGCTATTTTTATAATTGGATAATAATAAATCATTAGCTCCATTTCTAACTTATGTCCTCGGCTCCTTTATCTAATTTATAAATGTTTATATACCCATATTTATGATCATAAAATGTTTTTGCAAAAGGGTCGATAAAGAAATCAAATAAAATATTCTAATTTAAATTTCTATTACTTTCTATTAAGATTCAGAGAGGGAATGATGTTTGGAGCATAATCAATATAAGTTTATAATTGCTTTAAATAATTTTAGTTAAAAGCTCGTTTGATTTTAATTAATTTTATCAGGTCATCACAGAGAGCATTCTAGAATAAATTGGGTTTTATTTTTCAAATGGTGACTATCAAGTCATCATCTTTGAATGTTGCTGACATAGGGCTATCTTCCATTTCACAGACTTGTCCTCAGTGATATTGCTGTTATTTTAATTATAGAGGAAGAAAGCAAGTCCTCCCTCACCTCAATTATATTTGGAACACCAAAGGTTAGTAGCTATGACTCAGCCTGGCTTTCCCCGTGTTTCATGTCTCCTTAAAGGGCAGTAAGGATTATAAAATGCAAGCTGCCATACTACTTAAATCACCAAAAAGCTATTGTCTTTCATGTTCATTTTATAGCCCATTAATTGTCAGCACCATTACTTCTCTGTTCCAGTAAAGCCCGCTCTTATGTTCGTAATGTGTGATGAAGTGATTCCATTAAAGTTAAACAAATTCTCAGTTATCTCAAATTAAATAAGTTTTCTACTAAAGGTTAAAGTTATGCCCCAAAATATGTATCTTGCTCTTCATGAATTGATTTGCGAATGTGAAGATAAGTCTCACATTCTTTCATATAGAATTAGAATAATAATTTCCTTTACAACTGAATACATTTATCTGCCTTTATTTTCTTGTATGGGGCATATACATATAGAATTCCATGATATTGCATAATAGTCATTGGCGTATAATAGGGACTGCCATTCTTATTGTAATTATAATCTCTGTTAAAGACTAGAAGTGATCAATATAATCATCATTTAAATGTTGAACAAAACTATTACTAGTATTATTAAATATTTTATAAACACACTTGGTTTCTTAACTTTTTTATTCAATCATTATTTAATGTTACTGTTTGATGTCTGTGTTAATAACCCAAACATATACATATGATTCGACTTAAAATTATCTTTAGTCAGTTTATTATCCGATATTAATGTCAGTTCAGGGGTATCAAATCATTACCAACCATTGAGCTAGTTTCTTGGCAATAGCACTGCTGTCAATTTAGATCATCCATTAATATGAGATGGTGAGTTGGGTTGAATTCAGTTTGGTTTGGCTGAGTTTGAATCCAACTTGCAGTTTAGTTGTTGGAGGTTTTTCAACTAGTACAATATGTGTATATATATATATATATATATATATACATATATTGTACTAGTTTTATTTTCTTTAGATTACAATATATATATATATATATATATATATATATATTGTAATCTAAAGAAAAGAGAGGAGGGGAGGGAAAGATATGAAAAGGGAAAGTGAAATGAAAAGAAAAGAAAAAAATTGAAATGAAATGAAATAAAATATAAATGAAAGACTCTAAACGACTCGGCTCAATGGGGTTACAATAAATGTAAAGAAAAGAGATGATGATCCAGAGATGTATAATCAAATAAAGATCAAATCCAATACTGATGAACTATAACTACTACAGCATATTTATAATCTACTACTAAACCATACAAAATATAAATTTAAAATCACTAATTAATAGTTACCATATTAGTCCTATCAATAGATCATACATACTCTGAATAAGAAAATAAAATAAATACCTTAATTAGAAAGATTATCTTACTAAATTATATTTAATAAAACAACAAGAGTAAATAATCTCAGGGATTTCTAAACTAAAACTCTTGTATAAAATTAAAATTTAAGTTAAGTTGCCTATTAAAGAATTTTGGGACTAATAAACAGATAAGCAATATCTTAGCAGACCACAAAATAACAACCTTATCGTGCAATCTTAAAATAATAAACAAAACAAATATTAATTCACAAATTTAATGAATCAATTTAAATTTAAACTAATAATGGCCTATTGTCAAGACAGTACTCGAGCAAAGACAAGAGCAAGGATACTTTTAATGCCTTTCCGTACTCACAGACAACCACTAAAATGGATTAGATTTTTTTTTTAATATATCAGATTTAAGATGATGATAGATGCTGTGCAGTAAATATAAGTTAAGATGCAGCTCCTAAACTAATATTAATTAAAATTTTATTCTGAAATACTAATATTGTTAATCTGATATTGCATAATATTTAGTCTGAAAGATATAACGATAATTTAAAAAAAAATTTTTTTTAACTAAGTATTTAATTAGGTATCGGCTATATTGCAATTATCTGTATTTATGATTCAATATGAGAATCATTTACTTTAACATAGCTTTTTTTTTAAATTTTCAAGACAATATTAACTATATTCATTATCTTAGAATATACTTATAAATTTCTGAATTGAAGATTCAATAACTTTTACACTTTAAGATTTTGTGAACTTGGAACCCAAGATAATAATATATTCTCATATAAAAGTAAAACAAACAAACAAAACTTTTGAAATAATAATAATATGGTTTATTAAGAACAATAAGAAATTCTTACAAATTTAATGGACTACAAACATTGCCAATATCACACTGGGATTTAATATAAGTATTTTGACTTTTAACAATTTTCTTTAGTTTACATTAGTATACTTAATAACAGGCTAAAGCTATTTAATTTTAATCTCTTTTACTAATTAGAGATTTTATAATCTTTAACTTAATTATAATGTCTGTATTTAATAAGCACATTATAATTTTTTTTTAAATTATAATATTTTAAAACATTATGGTGTCATCTAGTAACCAGAATTACACACAAAACTATGTTTATATTTGAACCTCTAATTTAATTTTATAATCCTAAACTTAACAAACGCTAAGTTGGAAAAGCATATATTTTGAAAACTACAACTATTTATACTGACATAACTAATATTAAACTAATGATATATTTGTAAATTAGACTAAGCTAATATTAAAATAAAACTAAGTTATGTGTATGGGACATTCATTCATCAGAGATCAGTTATATTTTTTTAAATAAATTTAGTCCACATAAAATTATTCTCTCAATGTTTTAAAATTAATAATGTAACATACTTAAAAATCCAGCGGCGAAACTCTGGATGAAAATATTAAATTAGTATGTGTGAATTGTCACTTATACCATATGCATATTTAACATACTTTAAAATAAATATAACATGTTGTTGGTTAGCTTATGCATGATAAAACTATTATAGCAACACAATTCAAACATTGATATACCTATGAGCCTTAAATTAGTTACAACTACCTGAAGAAATACATTTCCTCAAACAAGCATATCTTGTCATCACAAATTTAAAACAAATGCAACATCACCTACTGTTGGTGGAATTAGCATTAAGTCATCATGAATGATAGGCAAAAAAATATAAAAATACTAAGCTCTTCAGAGCTGGAAAAGAATATGGTGGTTTCCAAAATACCTAACTATGAGGCAAAACTAAAATGTCTGGAATTCATCTGCAGTACAATTGGGAACAGGAACACATACCAAGAAAAGCACAATCCTTTCATGGAATTTTCAATGCTTATAAATGTAATCATCATCACTGAAAAATATAATCTAATAAGCCTCTTTTGGGGACAAGCACTAAAAATCATGGAAATACAATACAATAAGAATGGAGAATTTTATCTACTCCATAAGCATATTCAAAAATTATGAACTAAGCCTAACTCTTGATGCTAACAAATACTAACTAATAGTAAGATATATACATCACCTGAATAAACTAAGTTATTCCTAAGAAGTTTAAAAATACAAAACATATATCCAATGTTTGAACCAACAACACAAACTATGTGTCAACTGATTACTGTAGAAAATACTTTGAAATTAAATGCATATAAAATTCTAGGCAAGACACAATGCACACATAATAAAATATTAAATGCTACAAATATAATAACTAGTGGACTTTTAAAATTGTAAATTAAATGTAAGAATATTTACTTCTTGATGAATATAAAATATTTGTAATTATTATTAACATAATATTCATAAAACAAATGAATGGATATTCTCTAGTAAACTTCTTTAGTAAATTTAAAATAAAAATTGAGTAAAACATCCCATTTATATGAAAATAAGACTATGATATTTAAATCTCTATAATAAAATTATTAAATAGAAACTAGCTAATGTAATGCTTAATAAATCAACTAAATCTACTTAAGAATGGCAAAGAAAATTTGCTCATTAAATAAACCTACTTCATTTTAAAATTATAACCTTAGTTTACTTGTATATTTATGCAAAAGTGTTACAAAAAAAAAATTAATAGCATAAATATTTTTATGGTTTTCTTTTTTTAAAAAAACCAATAAAGCAAAACATAAAAAAATAATAATACATTAATTCAAGTTCATATTTCCGCTCCGTAATGATTTTTCCATTTCATAATGTGTACACAATTTATCCAGGTTAAGATATCTATCCGAATTTGAAGCTTCAATTACTACATTTATATACATGGCAATGATTTTCAAACGAAAATGTTCAATAGTTCATTAATAATATTTTTTAAGACAATTTTAAAAATTTAAATAATGAAAATAAGATTAAGATTAAGCCGGCATGAAACAAAATAAATTCTTCAGCTGAGCACATTATTTTTATATATAGGATCCTCGGTTTTGAAATGCATATAATAATATATATTTCTTTATCTGAATTTTTTGTCTTCTTTTACGTAAACACATCTTTTAAAATACAGTTTTTTTTTAAAAAAAACATATTTTTTATATAATAATATTTCATGACGTGTTTTACTTTAAACCAATTTCTTTGATTATTTTAAACATAAGAACAGCTTTCTTTTAATATATATAATTCAAGACGTTTCTCAGTTTATAGTGAAAATTAACTGTCATAAATTTACTCATAAATAATATCAAATATAGCCAAATGATTTACTAGGTACTTGACCAATACAAGTTCACTACTGATATTTTGCCAATTACTTTGAAGTTTTGTCTCCGAATAATTTTCTTTTATTACTGGTTAAAATAAGAATTATTATTTAAAAAACAATTTTATCTGTTTGCTTTCAGCTAAACAAATCTTTTCCATTTATGTCAAGGTATAAATAATAACTTTCTTTAGAACAAAAAAAAATTAATCGTTCTTTATTAGTTTACTTGAACCAAATATAACTTCATTATAATGTTTTTAAACTTAAAAATGTCCTTTTTTTCCATATACTTTTAATTTAATACAATAAGTGTTTAGCATTTTATTGTCAAAAACTTTAGTGCCACCAAATATTTATATAAGTAAATCATTATTAATTTGTTCTTTAATTTTACTTTCAAGTAAAGAAAATTAAACAAGTTAATATCATATAATATGTGAGATGCTTCATTTATTTTAGACATTTTTTTACTATAATTTCTATGCCTTGACTGAAATTCAAATTCTCAGAAAAATGGATTACCTTTCTTTTAGCCTTCCTCCATCACAGGACGATTTTAAATATTTTAAAATATACTTGTATATTTTTAGAAATATCAATTTTTTTTTAAAAAAATTACTTTTATCAACAAAAATTTTAAGATCCAGCAACAGTTGAATCAAACAAGATCAGCCCCTGGATGGTCCCTCGATCTCCGTTTTATCTCACAATTTTTCATCCACCTACAATTCATTTCAAAACCAATAAAAACTATTTTTTATTAAAGTTTAATATTCTTACAAACCAACTGTGGAATCAATCTACTCACATAATCAATATAATTTTCCCATACCATGTGACCTTCAGCTACAAAGTCAAAATTTTAATATTACAAATATTATGCAACAATTGTTTTTTTTATATTTTTTATACAACACAATAATAACAAATAAAAAAAATTAAAGTTATACCCTTTATTAAACCCTTAAATATTACATTAAAAATAATTTTATCTACACATTTGCTTTATTTACTTATTTTAAACAGTATAGGATTTAAGTTATTTTTTTATTCTTATGTTTCCATGTCTATGCATGCACATATTCTCACATACTCTGGCTTTACATTAATTGTTTAAAATTATTTTTAGAATTACAACAATAAAATGTTAATGATTATTTAATCTAACTAACTTTTATAACTAGAATGCTAAACTACAAAACTAATAACAACTATTCTTATTTCCTTTTAATAAAAACTTACATATCATTTTTTTAAAATTTATTACTTACTTATTCTAACTTAATAATAATATCTTATTATTATCCTTTAAACATTAGAATAGATTATACAGTAGTTATTTTCAAATATATTTAATACTATTTATCAATTCACCATTATTTTTTTAACATTTGCTTATGTTAAATTATTACCTAATATTCCTTATCAAATCAACTAACACTATTAAAATATTTAAATTATCCTATTTTAATAATTAACTAAATTAATTTCCATTTTTATCATCATTATTTTTTTTAAAATCCGAAATTTTAAACAAAAGGTTAAGCTAAGATAACCTTGATTACTTCTTGGAACTAAGTGACACTTCAGTTAGGTACAATATATATATATATATATATATATATATATATATATATATATATATATATATATATATATATATATATATATATATATATATATATATTGTAACAGGATGGGGTAGGTGAGAAGTGGATGGAAAATATGAATGCATCTGGGGTGATGGAAAAATCATCATCAACCCCATTTCAAAATATAAATACAAATATCAATAGTTTACAAAGTATGTGTTTAAAAATCACAAAAAATACAAGCAATAAAAAATATTAAAAAGTATGAGATTAAAACATCTCTGAGAACATTGAGAGACCAGAAGCTAATTCAGAACAGCAACTAAAAACATAATAAACTATCAATCAGCATTATAAATTAAATATAAGTATAAGTAAATATAATTCAAATACCATTCATCCTCATTATTAATGGGAATAAACAAATCAGTACAATAAAACATATAAATCAACAGACCATCTTGTGGCTGGATTTGAACCGTAAAAATATAAATCAACAGTCAACTTTGTGACTGGATTGAAAATGGGTCTTCAGAAGACCAGGCTAACCATTGAGCCTTTGCCAGATTGGGTAATTATTTAAACATAACTTAGGTGCACCAATTAAGTGCTCATCCATTAAAATACATAAGAATCAGAAATCAAAACAATAATGCAGGGACATTTAAAACATGCTGATCATCATCAATGTTCAGGCCAATTGTACTGAACAACTATAAACTTAAATTTTTAACAAGACTGAACTAAAATAAAATATGGTGCATGGGCTTTAAAGAGTATCCTCTTTTGCACCAACCAGGTTGATGATTGATCATCTCTGGATGCCCAAAGTACTAAACACATCCCCATTTATCCATGTCCAAATCTAGCTCAGGAACACAGGCTCTATTACTGTATGTGATGAAGAGATGATAAAAATAATTTTTAACAATTAAATACAAGTTTATTAATAACAAACAAAAAAAATGATATTTAAGGTCTTATAGGTTAAGGGTTCTGATTTTGAAAAATATACAAATTATTTACACAACTAAAGTTGTTACATTGTTTTTACAAGATTTCTCAATTAGATTTTATAAACGCATATATATATATATATATATATATATATATATATATATATATATATATATATATATATATATATATATATATATATATATATATATATTTATCCATACACAGCCAGGCATTTTATAACATATGAGGAAGACATTTCTATTAAACATAAAATAATTATTACATTTGTAATTTACATAATTATTATTCAAAATTTAAATTGTTACATTAATTTACAAAAAGTATAATAAAATATATTCAAATTATTACAATGGTTTACATATATATGCATACAGACATGTGATTTATAATATATAATTATTATTCAATAAATGAATTGACATTTAATAAAAAAAAATATTAAATTTTACTATATGAGAGTGCATATATATATACGCACACTGACTTTTACCTATTTAAACTTGTTACAATAATATTTCTTTTCATAATTCATTTGGAAAACACATATACATGTGTATAAACAAAACATAGATATAATTTACAATTTAGTTTCAGTTTATAAGTACTTTTTTTTATCAAACTAAATAAAGTCAAGTTTTGTTTGATAGGTACTTGTTGAATAATTATCAAGGTCTCTAAATATAAAATGTCTTTTTTTTTCTTAATAAATGAAAAATAAAATTGTTTATATATCTGTCACTTCAGACCAAAAAAACTATTTAAATTTGCATTATTGTATATAACTGCTGTCAGATTTCAACTCAAGCAAAAGTTGTTTGTTTGTATTAACTTTAAGTTATTAATTTATAAATTTAAAAGACATTTTAAGAAATATTAAAATAAAATAACTCACTGTATAAACACATGATGTATTTATCTGTGGTTTCCTGCTTACATAGAAGAACAGTGGCATCAGCACACCAATTTCTTCAAGCTTTCTTTTGGTAAGCTTGGTTTCTAGCCCATCAGAAAAAGTATAATTTTGGGCTCGTTGTCATTATCAGGTAAACTATGTAATTCATGTAAAATCTTGGTCTGAAGTTGGTTTCTTTCTGTCTAGGACTGTTCCAGGCAAGTATCTGTTTTGATTTAATAAATTTTAGACAAACAACTATCCTCTCTGTTTATTGCTATGAATTACAGCACAAAGAAGTGGGTCACTTTCTCCAAGGGAATTCAGACTCCTGAGAAGGAAATATTAGTAGTTTCTAAATCTAATACCCTGCCTTCAGCTGTATCAATTTGTGGTAGCTATTCTGCCAACTCTATGGTCAGCTAAAACCAACTGCTGCAAACTTCAAGAAGCTGCAACAAAATATTATAACCAACTGAAATTTTCAGCTGACCCTTTTTACAAAAAACTATTATACAGACTGACTGATTTTTTTTATCAGCCCTTTTGATAAAATCATCTGAGGTGTTATAACAACACCTTGATTAAAAATAGAATTTTATTTTTATTTCTCTAATTTCTTGGAATCTGTATACATGTTTTTACTTAAAGGATTTGTAATAGATAAAAATTTTGTTTAATTAATTAAAAAATTCCAAAAATAAGTATGGTGTTTTTACATTTCAAAATCATCATCATAATAATAATAATAATAATAATAATAATAATAATAATAATAATAATAATAATAATAATAATAATAATAATAATAATAATATTAATAATAATAATAATAATAATAATAATAATAATATTTATATTTATTCAGACCTTTTAAAAGTTTAATTTATAAAACGGAGTTATTATTTATATATATATATATAATATGCTGTTTATATATAATTATTATTATTAAAGTAATAAACCTTAGAAAAGTTTATAACATATATTTACTAAGACAATAAAGGCAATTATTCACATCTTTAATAGGTTTATAAATTTAGATGATAACAACCAATCATTAAGCTATAAATTATCTCAACCTGCAGTTAAGCCAACCTCCTTTAACAATAAAGGTGGACCTAATTTATTTATGATCATATTATTTACATAGACAAACATTGCTACTTGACTAGAGAGTAAGAGTTTAATAATGCAAAAATGATTAAATCAAACTCATTTTCTGAAAGCAGACTAATAAATAGTCATTTCTAACTTTCAAATTCCATATAAAGTATATATTTATTAAATAAATAAAGCCAATAACACAAGCTTTAATAGGATTATAAATTTAAATGATAACAATCAACTCTTAAGATATCAATCTAAATCTGTAGTCAAGGCAATCTCCATTAACAATAAAGGTGGTACTACCTTCATCTGTGTTCATATATTTATATAGACACTAAAGATTGCAACTTGATCAATCATTAGTGTCTATATAGATATATATGTTCATAGATAAAATGTTTGCCATCTTTTTGTTAAAAGAGGTTTTGACTACAGATTAAAATTGTTGATAGTTTAAATTTTGATTGTTATACTCATAAATGTATAAGGTCTTGTGAAATTTACCAAAGTCCATTTTGAATATTCAATGAACTGCCCTTTAGCTGCCATGTTCAATAGTTTTTACACTGAGAAAATGACCACTTCTAAACATGTTTTAGATTGTTCTACTTACAGCTTTCTGGCAACAATAGCAACTAGAGAGAAAATTTAATTCAATCAATACATTTTAATGTAAATTAATTTTTAAAGAGCTGACGTTAACTTTATAGAGTAGAGATAATTTTTTCATTTGCTAAAACTCTGTAATATATTGTACCATTTGAAAAACACACATCGTTCCAACAAACCCCTGAATACAGATAAAGTACCTCAAGTCTGACCATGTACAAGATAGATAAATCAGGTACATCGTGAATTCTGCCCTATTTACCTATATCCCCAGGTCAAAGATCTAATCAATGGCCTTTCTTGATGATACGATCGAATTCCTTTATTTTCTCTGTGCCGGCCGCTGGATCTTAAAGCATGAGATTCGATTTTATTACATTTAAATGAGAACTTGGGTGATTGGTATATTTAAAAATCAAGTTTTATTTCATATAAAATAAAATGATTCGAGAACACTGGAAATTTGTTTTAGTTATATATATATATATATATATATATATATATATATATATATTTAAAATCATTCGGCATTCTACATTAGTTATTTTACATTAGTTTAAACTCAAGCTCAAAAAAAACAAAAATACAATTTTTAAATTAACTTCATAATTATACGAGTTCCTGATGACTTTCTTTTTATTAGCAGTCAGCATTGACGTTATTGACTTTGTACAATTTATTTTGTGAAGTTTATAGATCTTTCATTTTGTTTACATTAATTCTCTTTTTAAAAAAAAAAAAAAATAGCAAAAATTATTTCATAATTAAATGACCATGGATTTCAAAATTCCCCATGCACATTTATTACAAGCTTATAATATAGCAATAGGTTTAAACATCTGCCTAATGCACATATATAAGAATGACTTAAAAAAACATTTCTATTGAACAATATATTAATTAAATAGACAATTGTAGTAAGACTAATTTGATGACTTACTCCATTAACATATATATAAAAAAATGATTTTGATTTATCTTTATAAAATTAATAATTTGGATTTTTAACAACTAATGTTTTATGACATTAGTGGATCTTGCTGCCATAGCTTATAAATAAGTTTAAAACTATAAGCGATTATAATAAAAAAAAATCGATCAGTTAATTATCAAAGCAAACAAGTCACTTTAGTTGGACTTACAACTAAAATCATACCTATAATGAAATATATCGTGACTTGGCCAAAACCAAATGATTTTAACTAATTACGCAAAGGAACAAAACAGTCGATTACTCAGGTCGAAGATCCTTTCGGTAGAATCATCTCCCTATGGCTTATGTATTATATAGGCAAAATAAAAGCAAAATAATGTCGGGTTAATAAATATACGAATGTAAAATGGAGAGAAGAAACATAAGTAAGAAAATATGAGCTGGATTACAGACATTCGTATGTCTATTCCAACGAAGAATAAAAGGAAAATCGATATGTCCTCATGTTGTGTCCATGTATCGATAGGAGATAGGAATTACAGAGAGTCCTCATATTTGCCTCTATGAATTCTGCCGACAAACCAACTCTATCTTAAACACGCTGTCCGTTTCACAGGTGTATGCAAAGAACAGAAGCTAACTCCAAATCACATGAGATTCCAATCATTCTTTATTAACCCGAGATCTTATAATTATTAAGTAGGAATGAATTATAATTAAATAGCCTTAAAATGATCTAATACTGCATAGAGAACAACCTGCATAAACAACTACTTTATATAAATATTTAACATACAAAAAAAAAAACATACTTATAGAAATAAGGAAATTTAATTCTCGAAAAAATTCCCCCTTCCCTTTTCCTAACTTAAAAAAATGCATGATAATTAACTGACGCTATCCAGCAGTGCTGTTACTAGGTCATAAAATCTATAACAAATTTTATTCTGTTTTGAATTGCAGAAATATAAAATAACAGAATCCCATTCTGGGAAATCTATAATAAAACTGTTTAAAGAAATTACAGCATGTTTAGTTTGAAATATATATATATATATTTGACATAACTTCACTTTATATATATATATATATATATATATGAATATATATATATATATATATATATATATATATATATATATTCGACATAACTTCACTTGCGAAATAAAATAGATCAAAATTATTTTATTTTAAAATTAAATCATTCTTTCCCCAACTCCCTCTAATAAAACATAGTTTGCTCTCTTAGCAAATTAGTCTGAGTCCCCGCGAGTGAACCTTGTCGAAATATAAAAAAAAATCAAAGCATGAAATAATCTCATGCTAAAATTAATATAAAACAAATAAATTCATATTCAATTAAAAATATTAAAAAATTATTGTGAGCTTGAGTTATCAAAAGGAAAAACATTATAAATAATTTAAAAGAACAGGTTAAAGAAACAGTTAAAAAAAGATTCTTAATAAAAATTAACTTTTGACATTTTAAAGCTTTACAAAATTATATTTACATTCTAATAATACTTTGGTCAAATCTGGACGACTACCTTGGTGCTCCCTGGGATGAGTTCTTCGGGTGAACATTGATGGCTTATGGCAGTTGATGGCATGTCCTAGCAGCAGCATAACGGAAGATTTCGGGTCTCAGAAGGGAAAGGGTAGTGATTACCCTGTTTTACTCCTCGATCATCATAGCATGCTTTCAACAACTCTGTCTGTCCTCTCTCTAGTTTAAAAAGGGCCACTCTTTATTACTTCCTACTGCCTCAGGTGATCTTTTAGAAAACAATGGCAATTGTTTTTATTCTAATTTTAGAAAGTTTGTACCTCGATAAGGATTAATATATTTCAATCTAATTTTATATTAGTTTTTAATTTAGATAACAATGTAGAATCTCTACTAATTAATGAATAGAGATTCCACAGTGAATGGATTTTGGTAATTTATCAATGCTTTTAATTTAAACATTTATTTTAAACTTCTTATCGAGGTACAAATTTTTTCACAAAGGCCATCTTGAATTCTTGAACGAAAAATAAAGCATTTTAAACATATACAGTATATCTAAAATATATATAAAAAAATACAAAGTTAATTATTTGAATTTTTTTCTTTTAATAATAAAATAGAATAAGTGTTAGTACAATTATGATCCAAAATAAATTATAGGACTTATTCAGGATAGTTAAAAATGTTTTTTTTTTAGAATAATAAATAAAAGAAAATGTTAGTAAATAAATAATTAGGAGGGTCATAATGTGAAACAGCAAATCTGAATCAGATTTACCATTTCAATATAAAGATTTGTTACATATGAAATGATGAATAATATTTTAATATTGAATAAAAATATAATACCATGTAAAATTTATCAAGTCTATTTTAAATAATAATTGAGCTGCCCTCTAACAATTATGTTTAATAACTTTTACTATAAAAACATGGACTTTTTAGGACTATATTAGATATTTTTTATTAAAAGATATCCAGAACATGAACAGCCAGCGAGCAACAGTTATTGAACATGGCAGCTAGAAAAGAATAAAGGTATTATTTAAAATAGATTTGGTAAATTTCACATTAGATTATATATTTTCAATATTAAAATATTATTTATTATATACAGATATAGAATAAATAATTATAACTCAGATTATATGTAACTGAAATGGAAGCAACTGTGTTCTCCAATGAGTTATATAATGTTAAAAAAAATTAATATGTGAAAGGTGTTTGATCATTTACTTTTAGGTCCTTTACTGTCAACTGTATCATTTTCTGAAGGAGATGAAGTGAAAATTTATTGCAATGAGGCAGTACTTATGACTACTGTTGTCTGGACTATGATACGTAATACTGAATCAAAAATTATACACATGTCAAAAAATAATGATGTATTAGTATCATTCAAAGATGATAAGCAAAATCCGGTCACATATCACTCTTCAAATTCTTCTTCATATCTATTAATTAAATATGTATCTAAACGGTTTAGAGGGATAATTACTGTTGCGGCTGAATTTGAGGCAATTATTTGTAAAATTACTGTTTATATTGGGAGTAAGTATTAAATTTTAAAGATTATATATATATATATGAAAAACAAAAATGCAAGTTAAAAAACTTGCTAATGCTTGTATTTACGTCCACAGATGGCGTTCTACCAAAAACACCGATCAAGCGTATGTTTTGTTTACATAAACGTCAGAGTAGTATTCACTATCTCTAACTATAATTCCACTTTCAGATCATGATTTCAAGCTATTTGCTATCATCAGTGAAAGACAGGAATAAAGAAACTAGATCTAAACACAAACTCTGAGCATTTATGAAACAATTTCTATTCAGCTTGCAAGCGATCGGTGTTTTTGGTAGAACGCCATCTGTGGATATATATATAGTCTGTTAATTAAAACAAAATTGTAATTATAATAAAAATAATAAATTTAATGGTAATAAACTGTTATAAACATTCTTTCAATCTTTATAAGTACTTTTATAAGTACTTTCCAAAAGTACTTCTGTGGATTGAAAGATTGTTTAATAGTGTATTAATGTTACATATATATATATATATATATATATATATATATATATATATATATATATATATATATATATATATATATATATATATATATATATATATATATATATTAGACATTGAATGAATTAATGATATATTCTGCAATTTTTTTTATTTAGAGCCCAGATATCATGTAACTAAGAAACCAACCAAATAAATCTTACAGCAGTAGCAATTATTTGTCTGATCTATAAGACAAAAGTAAATTCATGCTACTAATACATTTACCTATATTTCATCCTCTATAATATCATTTTGATGTAAGCAGAAAAGTTTGATAAAAACTTAAATAACTTTTTCATAGATATATGTTTTTATTAAACAAATGTGATGTCATCAGTATCTTCGAAAATCATTATGCCACAAAAAAGATTGTAATGGCTTTGTCACTAAATTTGTGTTCAAACTTTTAAATCATATTGGATAATATCAGCATATTGAATACATATTAGATAGAAATCGTTTAGAGTTTAGACAGATTTTCCATACTACTGACAACACAGATTTTATTATCCAAAAATTTTGTCAATAAAAAGTTATTAGATATATTATCAAACATTGAGGATTGAAACATCAGATTATTTCAATACATTGGCTAGACATATATGATTATTGTTGTAGTTGTTGTTGTTGTTATTATTATTATTATTATTATTATTATTATTATTATTATTATTATTATTATTATTATTATTATTATTATTATTATTATTATTATTATTATTATTATTATTATTGTTGTTATTATTATTACCATTTTATTATTATTATTATTATTATTATTATTATTATTAGTAGTAGTAGTAGTAGTAGTAGTAGTAGTAGTAGTAGTAGTAGTAGTAGTAGTAGGAGTAATAATAGTAGTAGTAGTAGTAGTAGTAGTAGGAGTCCAACTAGGTGGCACTTTTCTTAGTAAGTCAAGTGTTAAATCAGCTCATTTTTGAAGAAGAAATTTTCATAGTTTTACTGAGAATTGGATAACAACTCCTATACCATTGAATAGAGGAAGTTTTTCTACTCAAGGTAAGCTCATTGAGAGCAAATTTCTTATAAAATTGGTGAAAGTATAAGGGATTTTCTAAATATATGTTAAATAATAATTCAAATAGTTCAACAAAATATTTATTTCTAGAAAATTCTAGTATAAATTTTAATCCTGATAACGATTCATTGGAAAAAATTTCTAAAAAAAGGTCTAAATCCTTATCAGATTGTCAAAAGATAAGTAAATCTAGTTTTACTGAAATTCAAACAATGAAAGAATCTTTAAATTTAGTAAGCTCCAGGCTATCTGAAGATCTTATCTCAAAAAGAAATGAGATTACAAATAAAAGTAGCTATGCAAGTGTTTTAAAAAATACAGATAAAGAAGACAATTTATTACAAATTAATGAATAAAATATAACTGATTTTTTTTTTAATTTTGATGATGATGAAATTAATCAAGCAAATTCAGAATCTACAATACTTAATAATACATTAAAACCTGAAGAATATCAAGATATAGTAAATAAGTTCAATCTAACAATCTCCCCAATCATTTTTAAATCATTTCAAAAATTTATAAATGAAAAGACACTCATTTTATCTATGACAAACTTAAATATTTCTATAATGAAATTTCCCATAGATGAGTTTTATGAGTTTCTCTCAGAAAAAAACTTGTGGGGAATGATTTACAAAGTGTTATCCCATCTCAATAATAGATACCATTTCCTGGAATTTCACAATGTTTCACAAAAAATAATTTTTCAAAAACATATTCAGGTTGTCAACAACAAAATTGTCTGCTATGTTGATACAAACAGACAGATGAGGCTAGAGGGCCAAATTAGAAACTGTCATGTTTCTTTTAATATGGACAAGTATTGAATTTTAGATACCTACTAGAAAAAAGAGTTACAAAGCCAGTAATAGGTAATATTGACTTGTTCAGCTTCACTTTGAATAAAAATGTACAGCCAATGGACCTTCCAACTTTGCATTCCACTGATGCCCCACCTGTGATAATTACCTTCAATGTAGTATCATCACAGTGTCTTTCTTGCAAATACAGGGACCACCTCATCCAGAATCACCCTAACAGATATTGCCTAAATTGTGGATTTAAAAATACAAAATACCTTCAATGTGCTAAACAAAAAATATTGTCAAAGAAAAATTCAAATCTTGTAAATGAACCTATTGTAGAAAGTGTTCAACAAATGGATCAAATATCAATTCCAAACATAAGTTCCCACAAGGACATAGTGACACCGATGCCTAATCAGATTTCACATAAACAGAGTCAGAAGCAAGAACAATTGAGGAAGTAAAGATTTCACATGAACGAATAGTATTAGAAGCAAGAACTATTGAGAAAATATCAATCTATGAATCTAATACTCCACAGCATATGCAAACAGAAGACAGCCCTGAAGATAGCTCTGATGAAAAGGACAGCACTGACACCTCATCAGAAATTGATGACAATTTTAAAGTGGCAGTCAGTGGACAAAGATTAAGAAAAGTAAAAAAGATTAAAATGAATGACAACTTAAATAAAAATAAAGACTTAAATGCAATGGATAAACAAAAAAGCAACCCTGAAAATAAAAAGGAATCTAGTATTCCACAGCATATGTAAAATAGCTACATAAATATTATACCAAATCAATCTTATACTCACAGGAAGAATCAGAAACTAAGTACACAAGTGTTACCCTACCGTTTCCTTGGACTGATAAAGAGTTTCAATTAATTAAAGTGAAAACTAAAAAATGAATGCACAAGAGAAAAAAATCTGCATTGCATCAAAAGCCTAAACAAACTAATAAACCTGACAATCATAGTGAAAAAAATCAAAGAAAAATAATACAAAGTCAACCACACCAGCATTAAAAAAATGAAACTCACAAATAAAACAGGAGAAACAGATAATCTGGCTTATGATTCAACACTTCATTGGACCAGGCAAAAACAAAGCATAAATCAATTGACACAGGAACAGCTTCTTCTGATGGGCAGGAGTTGATGTACACAGAAGATCTACTAAATCTAAGGATATCATAACAAATACCATGTCTCAAAATACAGAGACAGACTTTGAAGCACCATTTAAAATGGACTATCAAGATGAGTTACATAAATAACAATTATAGACTTTCAAACCAGGACAATTTTTTGGTTTTAACCCAAATGTGAAAATTATTATCACGTTTATGAACAGAAATATGCACAAACAACTCAATAGAACTTCACTTACTAAGGTAGGTTCATTGTTTTCACAGTGGCGTATTATTATAATTTTTATTTTCTATATAGCATATTCCTATTACACTTTTACTAATATTAGTTGTCCCATTTGTTATATAATAAACTATAAAATATCATTCTCCCTCCATTTTATATAATTGATAATATGGGTCTTTCTATTACAGCAGTCAACGTAAGGGGTATTAACTCTACCCAGCGAATATTTGCAATTAGCAATTGGATAAGGCAATTCTCACCCCATATTCTTTTATTTACAGAGACAAAATGCTCAGTACATTCTACATTTAATACAGAACTATCAGCATATGAGTATAATTATTCTATATCATTCTTCTTTTACTTTAAATTTAATAACTTTATATTTGTATAATCAGCCAGTGTTAATTCACCAATTAATAAATAAAATAAATTTAATATTAGCTACAAATTTTTACCCAACTATAAGCATGGGTGATTTTAACATGTCTTATAAGAATTTTACATTAAAATACCTTCATTTGATTAATAAGAATCTCATGAGTGCTGAAGGTTTTTTTCCAACTACCTCCATTTCATTCTATACTAAAAAACACTCCTCTCTAATAGATCTTGTATTCTATTCACCAGATCTACATTTCATTATAAGTCCCTCCCTATGTCCTGTAACTTTCTCTGATCATTTAGCACTTAATGTGGAACTCGCAATACACATGCAACATCAACCGATTCTTCCTCTAAATAAAACTACTCATCTTCTATTAAAATCCACGACACCAGAAGCAGTTCTCCTGATATTATATTTATTTTAAGAAGGTAGAAATACTATCTTTAAACCCAGTAGTGGCCTGGCTATCATATATTAAGATAATCTCTTCAACTATTCTACACTATACTTCCAAAAATAGTTTTCCCACTAATCTTGTTAATAAATTAGATACAATACACTTAAAACTAAAAAATACTTCATGTGACTCTTCTTTAATTAAATCAATAATGTTTTTAAAACAAGAATACACACAAACCCAACTCACACTGGCTGGTTATCTCTCTACAAAAAAGCAAAATTTTTTCTAGCTAATCCTCATAACTGGTCTAAAGAATATATTTAGCAGGCCTTAGGTTATACTCCCAAAAAATTAACTCCTTCATCTATTATTTTTGATTCAAAAATGATTGCTGGGGAAGACATGACTCCACAAATATATTACCACTTTAAAGCTAGACTCCAAAAATTTCCTTTTCCAAAACTCTCTTCATTTCACTTTGGTTTTACCACAGAAGAACATAACATAACACAGTATGAAATTGCTCTCAAGTTGAACTCCATCCCAAACAATACACACCAGAAGAACATAACATAACACAGTATGAAATTGCTCTCAAGTTGAACTCCATCCCAAACAATACACACCAAGGTACACATGCAATTCCAAAATTTCTATTATCACATCTTAGCCACTTTACTATCCCAATAGTATGCAATATGATAAATTATCTATCAAAACAAATACATAACATTGACCAATTTTATCCAGTATCACTGGTCCCTTTTCTAAAAAAAAATACACTTCCTTCTACTTTAGATAATCTACACCCTATTTCAATGTCTCCTATCATCAAATTAATAGAATCTTTTAAAAGACAAAATTCAACCCCTAATACTTCCTTGGTTGTCTAAGTTTCAGTTTGCTAAAAAGGATGTTCTACGTCTGAAGCACTTATGTTATGTAAAATATTAATAGAGGATGTAAGACAGGCAAGAAAATCTGCACCTATTGCAATTCAATTAGACATACAGGCTGCATTTGATTCAGTGCCTATGGACAAGCTACTACAGGTGCTTAGTCAACATAAAATTCCAATACCTTTAATGTATGTTCTGGCAAACCTGCTCATCAATACAAAAATATACATTACTCTTAATGGGAAAATGTCCCTTGACTTGACTCCACACAATTCAATACCACAAGGTTCTTCCCTTAGTTCATTGTTTTTAGTATATATATTAACTCCCTCCTACTAGAACTAGAATCTAAATTGCCAGTAATATATATATATATATATATATATATATATATATATATATATATATATTGTGACGACCACGTAAAGTCGTCGACACACATATATATATATTTATTAATAAAATTAGAAAGTAATAAAGGTGAAATAAATTAGCTAATATTTTTTTTTTAAAAAAAAGGGAAGGAAAAGAAAAAAAATTGAAATTCTAATGTCAAAATTACTGTGGATTTTGTAATAGTAAGAGAAAGGGAGGGGGACTGCATAAATAAAGAAATGCTACTCTTTCTCTCTTGTAAGTCAAATGCTAGAAAGTTATTTTGTTTATTGTGGGAGAGGGGAAAAGGAAGTATAAAGAAATGCGTGTCTTCTCTCTCATTAAAAAAAAAAATATTATAACAAATTAAAATAAATGTAAAACGCAAATGTGGAAAAAAATAAATGAATTGTAAACTTTAAGTAAAATAAATATAATATGTGATATATAAAAAGAAACAATATGGCTGTAGGTGTGAAAGTCTGTTGGACAAATTAAATTCCATGGACAAAGAAATGTTATCAACGGAAGATCTTTCCCTGATTCGTTAAATTAATTGGGACTTACATTCCAGCCACTAATTAAATAAAGAAATATAATGATAAGAATTGGTTGGAAATCTAAGTCTTAATTAAAAATTTTAAAAAACAATGAACAAAGAAAGAGATTGACAAAACTACAATTTTGTCTGGCATTGCTAGTAGAGACTTTAGAGAAGCAACAGCTAAAAGAAAATGGAAGAAGTGCATGGCTAGTGGCATAAAGGGACGTGGGTTTGGATTCAAGCCGTCTCATCACTGACTCACAATGTAAGATCTTTGCCTGACCTGCTAGAGGGACCGCCGCTTCTGTAGCTGTCTATTGAAACTCAACCTAAAGAATCAACCAGCAAATTGGATGAAAATAACCCCATAAACTGAGGAAGTTAATGGAGAACCTAAGGAATCAACAAGCAAAAACTGGAACGAAATAACCCCACAAATTGAGGAAGTTAATCAAGAGCGCTCGGAAGAAATACCCATGGGACAATTACAATTTTAGCCTAGGTAAAAGCATGCATGCATTTTCATTTGTCTACGATTCATAACTAAATATAAAGTTAATGATTTGATAAAATAGAACTCTATCAACAGGACTTTAAGAATTTTAATATCTGATCTATTTTCATATATTTATTATAGCCATGTATTTATAAGTGTGTGTTTATTATTATTATTATTATTATTATTATTATTATTATTATTATTATTATTATTATTATTATTATTATTATTATTATTATTATTATTATTATTATTATTATTATTATTATTATTATTATTATTATTATTATTATTATTATTATTATTATTATTATTATTATTATTATTATTATTATTATTATTATTATAATGTAATTTTTTATATAAAGTGTGAATATTCTTATTAAACACATTTGTCATTAAATTTTGTATCCTTGCTTTATTCTCCTATCACCAAGCTACGACAGGGGGGAAACTGTAATTAGTGATTAAAGGGGCATACTGATTTAAGATATTCATGTGCTGCTTGTTCGTGCGGAATCCCAATTCTAAAAAATAAATAGCAAGCGCTGGACATTCGCTAAGTTTCTTTGAAATAGTTTGCTCTGTTCAGCAGCCGAGAGTTTTGGCTGGGAAAAATAACGCCAAGATAATATATACGTATTGCCTTGGAGTTCAATCAAGGGTATATATATGAAGTTAAATTTGTATTGTATTAGCTCTCTGCTTGTATTGTAATGGTGTTGGTTAAAATAATGAATAACATAATAAAGAATCTAAGTTGAAAACAATAAATGGATAAAGAATCAAAGTCGGAAAAAGAATTAAAGTATAATAAATTAAGTATAATGTAGAATAGAATAATCGAAATAAATATAGTTGAAAGTACAAATAATTAAGCAACCGTACGAATAAACCATTTTCCGTTATAATTGGGGGCCAGTCTGGGACATTTTCACGTTTACAAGTTCAGCACATTTGAATTTGAGTATAACAAAATTAATAGTTTATGCAATAATTAATAAACAAATCAAAAAATAGCTTGGTGGTAGATAAAAGCAAAAATAAAATAAATAATAGAGTGTAAAAGGAGAGAAAAAGAACGTAATATAACGTGGGAAGTTAGGTTGTAAATTGGAGTCAGTTGCGGAGGGGTCTTGAAGGCAGGTGTGGGTGAGTGATGATTAGTGAGTGAGATGGGGAGAGCCAAACAAACGTACCTAGTGTCAGTGAAATATAATGTTAGTAAAGTAATATAATCCTATAAGGATAAGGTTAGATAGTAAAGCTGTAGAATACAATATAAGTGATTAATTAGTGTGTGTGTGTTAAATAAATTTGATGCACACCAGATCAAAATTAAAAATGGACGCTCTTGTGGTCGAAATATGAAAAACTTCCGAAGAACTAATGGAACCGTCCGGAGAAAAAGCTAATGAAGGGGAAATAGAAATTAGCAAAAGAATGGAGACAGTGGGGGATGATAAAAATAAAATAGAAAGCTATAATATCAGGGATATGTTTATGAAATTAATGGAAGGCCAGAAAAGGTTGTTTATGGAAATGACGGAAATAGGTGAAAGAAATAGTAGAAAGATAGAAAAGTTGGATGAACGACTAAATAAGAATTTTAGCCAAAAGATTGAAGAAGTGAATGAAAAATGTGAACAAACCTCAGACCAAATGAAGGTTGCAAATGAAAGGCTGGATCACCAGGAGGAACTACAGGAGAAAATAGAGCAAGTTAAACTAGAGCAAGGGGAGAAAATTGAAGTAATAAAAAATGAAAACAGAAAGGTTATAGAAAGTATACAACTAGAGGTAACTCAGTTAGCGAACACAGTTGAGAGGATAGAAGTGAGAGTAGAAAGGGGTGAGAATAAAATAGGAAATATAACAGAGATAATAAGAGCTGACAGTAAAGAGCAAGAAAGCATGAGCAAGTGCTTGCAAATAAATAGCAAAAGTAACAATGCGGAGCAAATGCTTATAGGCCCAGAAAGAAAGACTGTCAGACAGGTTACTGAGTCGCTAAATGCATTTGACAGCAATAGGCCTAATTACAAGGCAGAGGATCGGGGATTTAAACCCCAGCCCAACGATCCACACATAGGAAAGATGCAATTCAATTGTCACCATGATTGTTGGGAAGGAAACCAGACATTTCCTGATAGAACAGAAAGCACTAAATTGTCTGAACAGACCGGAAGAGGTTCAAAGATAATATACCCAGATGAGCAAGCCGACTCTAGCGGACATCGGAACATTGCTCCAGTTCCAAGCAAAAGTGGAAATATGTATGGTAAAAGGCATAAGAAACCTCCAGACAAAAACTAAGCCGAAAGAAATAAATGGACGGAAATGTCGGTTCAGTGAAACGAATAACGTCGTGGGATCACGAGAAATAAAGTTAATTTTTTTTAAAAAATATATGACAGGTGGGGCCAATTGTTTCACGACAAAAATCAAAGTTACTTTAATAAAAAAAAAAAAAAAGGATAGTGTTCACGGAGGGAAATTAATGATAGACTTTTTTTTGTGCGTATGATAGACTTAATGAGCTATAATAAAAATAAAAATAATAATAATAATGATATTAACAGAGTAAAATCAATGATGAACTTAATGCGTATTTATGTGCAGTCAAGAACAGCAAGACAAATGCAAATAAAAGTAAAAAAAAAAAAAAAGAAATCTATAAATAATTTATTCGTATCACAATCTGTCAATTATAAATGCAGATAGAATTAACAAATAAATAGAAGTAAAAATAAAAATAAGAATCGTTTAGGCTCATTAAAGAGTGAGTTAATAATTAATAAAAGAAATAAATGAATAATAGTGATAATGCGTAAATGACAGATATCACTAGTAGGTGTATGAGGTTGCAGATTGAGGCATATGTGTGTGTGTATGTATTATGTTTGGGTTGCATTTTCAGCTTGATTCAGCCGTCTCTTCGCACTTTAGATCCTCATGGCTCTCGGTGGTTAAACTTTTAAATGAAGCACCAGTAAGAATCCTGGACTCATTGTATAATAAGATTTAGTGTCTTAATATAATAAGAATTAGGGTCTCAAAATAAGTAAATGAATAATAAGAATTAGTGTCTCAAAATAAATAAATGAAGAAATAAGAATTAGTGCCTTGAATAAAATAAATAAATAAATAAATAAAGAATAAGAATTTGTGGTTTGCTCAAGATGAGCACGCTTTAAACCACATTATGTTTTTTGTTTTGATAGAGTTAAGTTATGCCGTGGTCTCGTATGCGTAGAGATTAAATTGGTTGATCAGCCAAAATCGATCGGAAAGAATTGTGTAGCTTTACCTAGCTGTCTCTGCAGTCATCCTCATCATCATTATCACTCGTCATGACAGAGTGGGGAAGTATGTAATAAAAGCAGAAGTAAGAGTTGAAAGCAAATAATTAAAATAGGCTCTCATCTCAGAATAAGCTTCGACCCGGTTTTAATTCTCAAAAACGGGCGGAGTGTAATGTGATGACCACGTAAAGTCATCGACACACATATATATTTATTAATAAAATTAGAAAGTAATAAAGGTGAAATAAATTAGCTAATAAATTTTTTTTAAAAAAAAGGAAGGAAAAGAAAAAAAATTGAAATTCTAATGTCAAAATTACTGTGGATTTTGTAATAGTAAGAGAAGGGGGGGTGCATAAATAAAGAAATGCTACTCTTTCTCTCTTGTAAGTCAAATGCTAGAAAGTTATTTTGTTTATTGTGGGAGAGGGGAAAAGGAAGCATAAAGAAATGTGTGTCTTCTCTCTCATTAAAAAAATATATATTATAACAAATTAAAATAAATGTAAAACGCAAATGTGGAAAAAAATAAATGAATTGTAAACTTTAAATAAAATAAATGTAATATGTGATATATAAAAAGAAACAATATGGCCATAGGTGTGAAAGTCTGTTGGACAAATTAAATTCCACGGACAAAGAAATGTTATCAATGGAAGATCTTTGCCTGATCTGTTAAATTAATTGGGACTTACATTCCAACCACTAATTAAATAAAGAAACATAATGATAAGAATTGGTTGGAAATCTAAGTTTTAATTAAAAATTTTAAAAAACAATTAACAAAGAAAGAGATTAACAAAATTACAATTTTGTCTGGCATTGCTAGTAGAGACTTTAGAGAAGCAACACCTAAAAGAAAATGGAAGAAGTGCATGGCTAGTGGCGTAAAGGGATGTGGGTTCGGATTCAAGCTGTCTCATCACTGACCCACAATGTAAGATCTTTGCCTGACCTGCTAGAGGGACCGCCGCTTCTGTAGCTATCAATTGAAACTCAACCTAAAGAATCAACCAGCAAACTGGATGAAAATAACCCCATAAACTGAGGAAGTTAATGAAGAACCTAAGGAATAAACAAGCAAAAACTGGAACGAAATAACCCCACAAATTGAGGAAGTTAATCAAGAGCGCTCGGAAGAAATACCCATGGGACAATTACAACAAAGCCTAGGTAAAAGCATGCATGCATTTTCATTTGTCTACTATTCATAACTAAATATAAAGTTAATGATTTGATAAAATAGAACTCTATCAACAGGACTTTAAGAACTTTAATATCTGATCTATTTTCATATATTTATTATAGCCACGTATTTATAAGTGTGTGTTTATTATTATTATTATTATTATAATGTAATTTTTATATAAAGTGTGAATATTCTTATTAAACACATTTGTCATTAAATTTTGTATCCTTGCTTTATTCTCCTATCACCAAGCTACGACAGGGGGGAAACTGTAATTAGTGATTAAAGGGGCATACTGATTTAAGATATTCATGTGCTGCTTGTTCGTGTGGAATCCCAATTCTAAAAAATAAATAGCAAGCACTGGACATTTGCTATGTTTCTTTGAAATAGTTTGCTCTGTTCAGCAGCCGAGAGTTTTGGCTGGGAAAAATAACGCCAAGATAATATGTACGTATTGCCTTGGGGTTCAGTCAAGGGTATAGATATGAAGTTAAATTTGTATCGTATTAGCTCTCTGCTTGTATTGTAACAGTGTTGGTTAAAATAATGAATAAGATAATAAAGAATCTAAGTTGAAAACAATAAATGGATAAAGAATCAAAGTTGGAGAAAGAATTAAAGTATAAAAATTAAGTATAATGTAGAATAGAATAATTGAAATAAATATAGTTGAAAGTACAAATAATTAAGCAACCGTACGAATAAACCATTTTCCGTTATAATATATATATATATATCCCTCATAAATCAATCCATCAATCATATTTCATACATGGATTATATAGTCCCATCAATCATATTTCATACATGGATTATATAGTCCTATCAATCATATTTTATACATGGATGATATAATCATCTTTTTGCCATCCAAAAAACATTTGCCTTTAATGTATACCATTTTAGAAAATTACTCTGCAGCTTATAGTTTAAAATTTAACAAAGAAAAAACATCTATTTCAAGTATCCTTTCTGGTAATCAAATTCATTCAGTTTGCAGATCCCCTCCCCACAAATTTATTAATCTCCCAATTCATCTGTCTATGAATGCAATGATAATTATAACACAAGAACAATGAATAACTGCAATTGAAAAGGTGACAACTTCACTTTCAATAGCATATCTTTCATTACATAGCAAAATATCACTCATTAACATCTTAATTTTCCCAAAAATAAATTACTATGCACCTATCATTAAATTTATTAACTCATTTAAGAAAAAAAAATTAACTCCTTTTGCACAGAACTTATTTGGAATAATAAGGCCTTGGTAATAAGCATCAAAAGTCTGCAAAAACATTCAAAACTAAATGATCTGTCATTACACTGCATTTCAACATTATATTACCAAAAAACCCATAAATGCATTAATGAAACTTTTATTTGAGATATGAAAAATTTCCAAGTGTTTTTTCCAATATCACCTACAGACAATCCATCTCCTATTAAAAATAAATTTATTAACAATCTAATAAAAACAATATTCAAACATAAAGTACCTGCTACAAATCTTTTTCTCAACTAAAATTAAGTATTGGGAAGCACACTACATAACAACTGATTCCAATCCCCTTGAAATTCCCATTAGCTTAATTAATGTCTCGAATAAATCTTTAATCTAAAAATTTAAATTCTGATATTTGGAGCCCAAGTACTTAGATTTTTCTAATAAAAATTAACCTTAGAGTTTTACCTACCAATGCTTTTTCTGGCTGGAAGATGGAGACTCCAAACATAGATGCCATTTGTCAACTATGTAATAAAGAAGAAGAAACAATGGAACATTTTATTTCTCAGTGTACTTCCCTCAAAACATATTGAGAACTAATTGCAGATATAACTCATACTCCAAAATGCTTATTGACAGTATTGACAGAAAATATTCAAAGAGGGTTGTTTCCAACAATAAGAATACAAATATTTATACTATACACACTCTGGTTTATGAGATGCCACTTTATATTCAATCCCACATCCCATAAACTTAAATCACCCTTTCTCAATAAGTTAGCAAAAAATAAAACAAGAGATCAGGCACTAGCTCCAATAAATATTGTATCAGCCACTTGTAGTTTGATTAAGTTACCAACACCACTGTGAAATATGAATCACATATTGGCTGCACCTTAAATGAGAGTTTTTGTTGTCATATATGTATTTAATATTGTTACTTATATTGACTAATTTTTCTTCCTCATTTTTTCAACATTATTAATGTAAAAATATTTCATGTATATATAATACTTATTTTGTTAATAATTTTCAATTCTAAATTGTAGATCAGCTCTTGTAACATGTTTTTAAAATTGTATTTTTTATACATGTACTTATGATATCAAATAACGTTCTTTAAAACTACTACTACTACTACTACTACTACTACTACTACTACTAGTAGTAGTAGTAGTAGTAGTAGTAGTAGTAGTAGTAGTAGTAGTAATAGTAGTAGTAGTAGTAGTAGTAGCAGTAGTAGTAGCAGCAGCAGTAGCAGCAGTAGCAGCAGCAGCAGTAGCAGTAGTATGTTTCAAGAATAGGCAATCATATGAACATTGGAACAAGTTCTAAATTTTAAAATCAATTGCATTTTACAGTTTAAATGATATTTGTTTGATGGTGATTCTGTTATAGGTTTGATGGTTGTCTTATGAGTGACCATGTTGCTGCTGCAATGTCTGCAGGGCTAATCTTGTAATCCCATTCTTTTATTTGTTGAAGTTTTTTGTAAATGTTGCTGAATGTCTTCTTGTATTGTTACCAAATGTAAATGAGCATCTCGTGCACCAGTATGCATATAGTAAAAAAGTTATTGCTCATATTGTTGGGGTAGAGTTTTTTAAAAAAATGGTAATATGTTTATTAATGATATATTTTTCCTTTGGTAAGTTTCTATTAATAATTTGCGTATATTGAGTAAACGTATGCATGAGTAAAATATATGCTATTGTGTCTCTTCTGCTATGTGGCAAAGATTTCAAAAAGGATCAATGTTTTTATATAGACATTTGTATCTAAGGAAATATGATGTTGGTAATGCATAAAGGTTTATTTTTAATATAAAATCGAAATATTTTTGTTCTAATGACCATTTTTTGAATTTTTTAATAATTGATAATTGCTAATTCCAAGAATTGTTTTTTGTGTGTCTTGATGATTTTCTGGATATAATAGTTTGTAAATTTGCCAATATAAATATTTCTATGTTACTTCTAAGTTAATATGAGTAGATATTGTTGTGACACTTTGTATTAGTGAAAATAAATACTGTGAATTTGGAGGTGGAGTATCCGTTGGTGTGATTGTGAGCAAACATTTTACTTTAGGGAATAGTCTTATTGTTGATGCTAATACATTGATTGATTTCTGTATATGAAATGTGTAGATAGTATGCAGACCTAATCCATTGTTTTCTGTAGATTTTCTAAGAAATTTAGCTGATATTGCTACTGCTTTGTGTCCCCATAGTAGTTTATTGCATAAGATGATATTTTTGATTTGAAATGTGAGAGAAATTTATTATTGGAGAAAAATATGTTATTTTTGTTGTAATTAACATGTTGAATAATTGAACATTTGAGTGTATGAAAAGGTATGCTTTTGATAGAGAGTTTGATATTTTGTTTATGGATTCAAGTAATTCGTTTTATATGTTTTCTCTCATACCATTTGTTCCCAAGTAAAATGAAAATCCCAGAAAAGGAGTGGATTTGCCTTGAAAATATTTTGTATATGTTTTGTTGTATATAATAATCAAGCTGCTGCTTTATTAGGATTGAATTTTAGTTTGAATTCAGATGAGTATTCATCTAATATTTTTGTAGTATTGGAAATTCTTTGCATGAGTTTAAAACAATTATGTTATCATCCTTGTATGCTAATAATGGGATATTTTGTTGTGTGTGTGGAATTTGTATTCTAGCTATGTTTTGTTGTATATTTTCTTATTAGTGGATCTATGTAGAATGTAAAAAGGAGTGAACTTAATGTGATCCTTGTGGAATAGATTGTGTCAGAGTGAATGATGTTGATTTTCTTCCATTGAGTGTGATATGAATTTATCTATTACGGAGAAGATTGGCTATTACATAGAGTAGTGTAGGTGGTATTGTGGTGTTTGCTAATTTATTAAGAAGTATTGATACTGAATCAAATGCTGCTTGAATGTCTAATTGTACTGCTATTGGTGCATATTTTTTTTGCTTTTGTATTGTAGTCATAATAGTTTTAAAAAGTAATGCTTCTTGTCCTGTAGATGATTCTTTTTTGCAAATTGTAGAGGTAATATAAGTGGAAGTAAGTATTGTTCGATTTGATCTTTGATAACTTTTTCTAAAATTTTTATGGCTAATGTTCCCATAGAAATAGGTCTTAGAATGGTAAGTGTTGATATATTATTTTTTTATTATTAAATGGCATTTTGCTATGGTATTTAGTTCTTTATGTTTGTAGATTTTTTGAGAAAGATCATTTGCTAGATTGCAAATATATTTTGATGTGAATTGGCTCAAATGTGCAAAGACAATTTTTGGTATTCCATTTGTTCCAGGATGACATGTGCTTTTAATTGTATTGAGTTTTTCTGCAAATTGTTCTATGTTAAATGGATAATTTGTTTCTGGTTGTCCAAACTAGTTATCTGAAGGTATGAATCTTTTATGTTCTTGTAAATTTTTCTTGAAGTAATTAAAAATGGGTATTATCATATACTGTCCTGTGTAGGTCATTCCTTCTATTTCTAATGCCATTGGCACTCTCAATTTTGGTGGATATCCTAGAGCCCATCTGATATATGCTCGTGACCATGTGTGTGTTTGTGAGAGACATATTTTTTGCTTTTTTAATAGTTATGTATTCCTTTAGTTTGTTACATGTGTTATTGTATATTTGTGTGACCTTGTATATATTTTCCTGTGAGTTATGTAAAGGATGTAACATTGTGATTTTTTTGTGTATTTCATCTGCTATTGTTAGAAACCTTGAAGATGATGGTGAGTTGTGTGTTAGATAATTTATGTTTAATGATAGTTTGTTGATAAAGGCCAAGTATTTTTGTATTGGATCAAGTGTGATAGTATCAAGTTTTTGTAGCATTATATATGTTTCTGAAAATAGAAATTCTGGTGTCGATGTTGGAATGAGCATACTGATTGTTTTTTCTAGCTGAGTGATTGTTGTTTAAAAGTTTGTTAAATTTATTATAAGTGTCTGTGCTGAGTGATCAGCGAATGGAGATGGATTTAACTTAATATTAGATGATGAAGCATTGGTGAGTAGTAGCATGTGTCAATTAGTGTTGCAAATGGTTTTTTGTGAAATGATACTGAATGTAAAGGTAGGAATCCTTCTCCACTCATAAGAGGTATTGTTAGCTGGTGAAGCCATTTGGTTGTAAATTGATTGTAACTCATATTAAAATCAATTAATATAATAGGATAAGAAGTTGATATTAGCATAGAGTTAATGGTGAGAAGGATATATAATATTAGTGTAGGTCCTGGTGGAATGTAGACAAAGATGATGTCAATGGGTATGATGCAGTTGTGAAACGTAATTAATAAGTGAGAATCGATGTATAATATTTTAAAATTATCAAATATGATTGTGGGAGTTACAATGATTCTTGTACCTGCTGATGGTGTTGAAGCATCACATGAACAAGCACAAAAACCATGTTTGTTTAAGTGGTTTGATGGGTCTATATGTGAGCCACTATATATTTTGGTTTCTAAAAAACCAAGTATATGTGGTTTTACAATATTTATCCATTTACTAAGATGTTGTAGTTTTGATATTGAATTTATTCCTCTAATGTTAAAAGCTGTTATTTTAATTTTTATAAAGTTGTTTTATTGTATGTTGAATGATTGTAATTTCCCTTGGTTATAATTGAATTGTGATATTTTTTAAGTTTTCTTATGTTATAGTTCTTGTGGCATGGTTTGTGTAGTTGATGATCTTGTTTCATAAGATGTTGTATTTTTAAATTGATGTTTTTTTTCTTATTGATATTTTGTTGTAAGTTATTAAATTCTGTTTGTATGCTTTCTGTTGCCAGATCAGATATGCTTGATTTATTATCCTTGTAATCTGATTTAATTTTTTTAATATCAGGCTTTGTTTTGAGTTGTGCTGTTTTTCTTTTAGTTTCTTGTGTGCTTCGTCAGTGAAGAGCCTTGGATCTGAAAGCACTGCACCTAGATCTTAGGATCTAATGCAACCCTCCAGTAGTTACCTTTTATCTCCACTTAACTACAAAACTATGAATTTAAACTGAAAACACCTTAATGTTTTCAATCCAAGCCCATTAGCTTATATAGTCATATGGGTCTGAACTCACTGATGAAGGCCACAAACCAGAAACTAATCTGGGGATATTGGATGAGTAGACACTAGATGGGGAGTTTATGTACAAGCCTTCTGGAATTCATTTATTACTCTAGCTTGCTGTGTGTGGCAATAAGTATAGTGAGTGTTGCTTGATTTAACAAGTTATGCACAAGCATAAGAGGTGTTGGTCATGTGATGCTTATTATTATTATTATTATTATTATTATTATTATTATTATTATTATTATTATTATTATTATTATTATTATTATTATTATTATTATTATTATTATTATTATTATTATTATTATTATTATTATTATTATTATTATTATTATTATTATTATTATTATTATTTAATTATGTGGTGGTAATTAAGTTATATATAATAAATAAAGTTTAATGTATGTATTCTTTCCAAAATATATGTAATATTCAAATCAATATAAATATCAAAAGACAATAAAATTCACATAAATTGTAGTTATTTTTAGAAGTACCTTTGGCTATACATCTTATAGTATTTGTCAACTATATAACATTGATTAATCAAAACAAGAAATATTTCATTAATACCAGTAGTTTAATTTAGATTTAGTTCTCCCATAATTGTATTATTTTTACATTTGATGATTGTTGATTCATTCACATTTGACAATTTCTTGAAATCACCATAGCCTCTTTATTATGCAAATATTCTAATGATAAAATAAAAATAATGTAAATATATTTGTTAATGATTTATTGACAATTTGTTATAATAAAAATACTAGTACTAATATTATTAAATTTTTTTAATGGAATCAACAATATAATAAAACTAAAAATAAAAAACAATATCAAAATGAAATGAATTACAACGCCATTTATATTGGATGAACATGTCAAGTTTATTACGATAATTTATAATGTTTTGTTTTTTTTCTCAACAAATAATACAAATAAATTACTTAATAACTTGAAAATTCAAAATTCAAATTTTAATTTAAATTATATTATATATGAATTAATATGTAAGTGTGGTATACAATACATTTAGAATCTAAAAAATAAAAAATAAAAGAGCATATGATTTTATATAATAGAATTAAAAAAAAAAGAAACAATCAGGAAAAGATGTAAATAAACTTTCATCATCTGTTATATTTAATCATAATAAATCTTCTCAATATGGATATACATTTGATTATAAAAATATGAAAAATTATGCGAATTTAATGTTGTCACAATAGAGGTAAAATAAAAGAGGCTATGTTGATTTCAAGAAATCATCAAATGCTAATGAATCAGCAATCATTAAATCTTAAAATAACAGCATTGCGGAAGAACTAAATCTAAATTAACTATGGGTATTGTTAAAGGATGTCTTGTTTTGATTACTCAGTGTTATATAATTGATAAAGGCTATATGAGGTATAGTTGAAAGTACTTCTAAAAATAACAATAATTTATGTGAATTTTATTCTATCTATCTATCTATCTATCTATCTATCTATCTATCTATCTATCTATCTATCTATCTATCTATCTATCTATCTATCTATCTATCTATCTATCTATCTATCTATCTATCTATCTATCTATATAGTAATTGTATTTGTAACAGCATGGCATGTCATATATGTAAAAAGAGAAAAGAAATTGTGCCAACCATTGGGCAGACAAATGTTAAAGTAATAGTATGTAGTATCTAAATGAAAAAAGATAAAATTGTAATGGAAAGTGTAATAGAAAAATTTATTTATGTTTGATGAAATGAAATTGTCCTAATCGTCGACAGCCACAAATGGGATATAATCTCTAATTGGAATACCAAATGTAACACAACATGGTATACATACAAACAGAAATGAAATTACTCCATCAATTGTGGATTAACTGAAATGGACAATATATTTTCCAAATAATGTATCTCAGGTTTTGATTAATTTTCATTCAAAAATATGTATAATAAATTATAACTAATTTCAGCCATTGAATATGAATTACAATGAATCAGGTTATGATGTTTAACTTTATTTGAACAAACTACTGATTTATAAAGTAATGGATAAATTAATACATTGTACAAGCTTATACCTGAATTTATATATGTAATATAAGTGGAATTTGAAATCTGACTTTCACAAGACCCACCACTCTCAGTATCATCTCATAGTGCTGACCCACCTGATCACACACATGTTGAAAAGATAAATAATTACCAATATATGTATTTCATGTTAAACCAGCAACCATCAGTTGGTCTAGAGTACTATCCTCACACATATATATAATCAGTGCTCAGGTTTATATTAAGATAGCCAATTCTCATAATTTAATAAATAGGCTTCAAACTATTCCAACTCGCAACTTTTCAGCTTTCTATTTCCTTTAAAATCTGATGATGGAATGTTTAAAGCCTTTATTGGTGCCAAGGTTGTCATCCTATCCATGTTGACATATTAGTCATTCTGACCCCTCATATACAGGAGAATAATCGACTTATACATACATATGCGAGGGATGGGCAGACCTATTACACACTATTTATATAAATGAATACATTGTACAGGCTTAAACCTGCATTTATATATGTAATATATGCGGGATTTGAACTCAGACTTTCACAAGACTCACCACTCTCAGTGTCATCTCATATCACTGACCCACCTGATCACATGCATGTGGAATAGATAAATAATCACCAATATACGTTTGAACGTTCCATCATCAGATTTTCATGAAATGGAAGGCTGAAAAGTTGTGAGTTGGAATAGTTTGAAACTTGTCCATTAAAGTGTGAGAATTGGCTATCTTAATATAAAGCTGAGTACTGATTATATATATATATATATATATATATATATATATATATATATATATATATATATATATATATATATATATATATATATATATATATATATATATATATATATATATGAGGATAGTAATCTAGACAAACTGATGATTGCTGGTTTAGCATGAAATACATATATAGGTGATTATTTATCTTTTTAACATGTGAGTGATCAGGTGGATCAGAAATATGAGATGGTAATGAGAGTGTTGGGTCTTGTGATGTCTGAGTTTGTATTTTGCATATATTACATATATAAATGCAGGTTTAAGCCTGTACAATGTATTAATTTATATAAATATTGTGTAATAGGTCTGCCCATTCCTCACATATTTATGTATAAATGGATTATTCTCCTGTACATGAGGGGTCAGAATGACTAATATGTCAACATAGATAGGATGACAACCTTGGCACTAATAAAGGCTTTAAACATTCCATCATCAGATTTTAAAGGAAATAGAAAGCTGAAAAGTTGCGAGTTGGAATAATTTGAAGCCTATTTATTAAAGTATGAGAATTGGCTACCTTAAAATAAACCTGAGCACTGATTATATATATATGTGTGAGGATAGTAATCTAGACCAACTGATGGTTGCTGGTTTAGCATGAAATACGTATATTGGTGATTATTTATTTTTTCAACATGTGTGTGATCAAGTGGGTCAGCAATATGAGATGGCACTGAGAGTGGTGGGTCTTGTGAAAGACTGAGGTCGAAAGTAATGGATAATAAATTATCTACTACAGAAAATATATTACACTTGAGTGAATGTACTATAATTATTACTTATATTGTTACTTCAGCTAGCTATACAAAATAAATCTAGATACTATACAGCATTGACTAAGGCATGATAACTGGTTAATTCTCAGGGTTAACTTAAGTAACAATTTGATTAATTACTAAATATACATTGAAACACACACACACACACACACATATATATATATATATATATATATATATATATATATATATATATGGTACAAATATATATATATATATATTGTATTGTTTATTTATATATGGTACAAATATATTGGTATTCGGTAAAAGCTAAAAAAAGTAAATTTAGATATTTTTTTGGATTAGTATAATTTTTTTAAACGTACAATGAAAGTTAAATTTTTCATCCATATTTTTTTTACATAATAAAAATAAAAGTTAAAATTGGAGAGAACAAAAGACACACAAATTACCAATATAGATAAAGTAAAAGAAAAATATTTTAGCTAATTAAAGATGGCATAATTATGCTAAAAATAAAGACTTTGTAACATAAATTTTATAAAGAATGTACAAAATTATCAATGTATATTTTTGACAAACAAAAGGTATGCACAGAAGTCTGAAAACTGGACTTCTAGTATAAAAAGGAGGAGGCCAGTTTGATCAATGGCTTAGCTTGTCTGTTTTTTTGGTTGGTTGTGGATTATTAAATCCACAAACACTTTATGATAAAATAATTCTTCATGTGGGAGTAGACTGAAGCTTTTGACATTGTTCACCATGAAGACCATCAAACCCAGAAAAGCTTTCATGACTAGAATCAGGACCAAGAACAAGTAAAAACTAATGGCCATGAGCTCATTCTAACCCAGAAATGACAATGCATAGTAATCTACAACCTTCTCGCTAAACTTACAGGTAAGCTATGATTCATTATTCCTGATTGTGACTAAATTGTTGACAAACCATTCTAAAAAATATAGCTTATAATAGGACCCCAATATAGACTTTAATTTTTCTGTTCAAGAGACTTTTGTTTACCCAAGAACTTTTTAATTAAAATTGCTTAACTGTTATTTTTTTTGTTAATGGATTTATATCTGGATTAGTGTGTGTTCTCTCCTGTTTATTTAGGTCATAATTTATCTTTAAATATTTTAATCTGTTAGAATAAAAATATTTATTTCTAATATCAACTTTTCCCTTGTATGCTATTAATAATAACTATTAACGTTTATTAATATTAGTTAAGTGATATTTGAAAATATAATTTACCTTTGCCAATATGTGTTTAATAAGCTCCAGGAATAATAATATTTAGAAAATAATTCTTGTTATGGTAAAATATAACACAGATTATTTTTTAAAAAAAAATTATTTTTAATTTAAGAGTTATGATAAGTTACTAATACACAATATTATCATTTATTTGATGGATGAATTTGTCAAGCAGGTAATAACTGATCTACAAAACAGAAAAAAAGACAGATATTAATAAATTTCAAATGAAATCTCAATGTCATTGTTTTTATATAAAACAAATGATATAAGCATTATTCCAAGATTGTGATTTGATACTTTATAATAGCATAAATATATATGTGGAAAACTAAAAAAAAAAAAAAAACAGATTAGCATTTTAAATGTTTATTTTTTTAAAAATATAAATCAATAAAAAGATTTACTCATAATAAACATAACTTGAAATTTATATTTTAAATAGGAATTGCATAAAACTGTTCTAAAATAAATCAATCATTAAATAAATTAGTAGTAGCTTGTTAAATTAATAATTTGGGTTATAGGTGTATTTCTTTAAAGCTGGATCAACATAGAAGGTGCTACAAAAACAATGTAAAAAGGTACCTCCCTCTATGCTATAAAGATTTATTCTATTTTAATGTAAACCATGTCTTTTATTATGAGTATCAACTACTTAAGCTTCTTATTACTATAAACATCAACAACTTGGTCTTCTTATCAATATAAGGCTTTTATTCTAGCCTGCAAAGTTTAACTTTTACTTCATAACTTTATCAACTCAAGGCTTTATTAAAGGCCTAATGGGCACAAGTAATCAAATAATATATTGTCAGTAGTGGGTAACTGCATTGTACTAAAAAAATGAAATAGCTTTACAATTTTAAAGTTTTCCCATTAAAGATCTAAAATCTTATATGTGAGTTGCTTATGAACTATTGTTTAGAGATTTTGAAAGTGTTTATCATTATTATATTTTATAGAGTGTTTAATGCACAAAAAAGGGTGGATTATTATAGGAATTGTTGTTATACCAGTTAAGTTGATGCAAAGTTGTTTTATTTTAGTGAATAGTTTTTTTATTCTTTTATTCATTGAAACCCATCCAGATGTAGATATTATAATCAGTAAAAATATGTTTAACCCATATCCATATCAATTATATTTAGTCAGGATAATTTAACATTTATGTAGCAGCATGGGTGTATGTGTGTATGTCTATATCATGTTTTTTTTTCATTCTCATATTTTAATTGCAGTAATCAATATTACATTTACAATGAAACATTTAAATTAAATTATTTATCTTTAATAATTTTGCAAGTATATATTTTTTGTGATTAATTAATATCTGGATTAGTAAATTATTCAACAAACTAAATAATATTATCAACCATTTTATTTAATAGTTAATTAATATTCATTTATTTTGAAAGTAAAAAAAGTTATTTTTTTATTTGACTTGATTTAATTGTGAAAGTCAAAATGATTTTTTTTTAATTACTGAGTACAAAGGGTGGAGTTGATGTTTGGAGAGTGAAAATGACATTTTGATTGATGGAAGGGATATTTATTTAACTGATCATCACTAATAAGAAAATTGCTTATTATTACTGTTGTCTTTAACTATTGCTTTGTTCATTCTGCCTGTGCCAATTTTATATCTCTTCCAGAAGTCAAGTCAATTTAAAATCCAAAATGAATTTTAAAGGTCATAGGATAATTCTTGTTACCAGAAAGACTTCAACTAGAATGAATGACTAATTAATAAAAAAGGTATATCTCTTTTTTTTCAGTTTAAATGTTTAAATTAACACTCTCATATTTATTTTCATTCTAAAATGTCTGTCTATATGATTAAATTTTGCTACTTTGTTTACATGCATTTATTATTAAGAAGAAGAAAGTTAAAGTGCATGAACTCTATAATATGCTAACTAAATTGTGTGAACTCCATAATATTTTGTGGAAACCTATGCAGGACTGTCTAACAAAATTTACCTTAAACTCTCAGCTCAATTTATATTCTATCTAGTAAAAGTTAAGTAAAATTAAATGGATCTGTGTACTTTATTATGCTATATTTAAAATTATTATGGAATGGTAACTTTATCTCTTATTTATGCTTATAAAATAATATATGTTTTTATTAAAGAAATAAAGATATGACTTACCCAGAATAATTGATTGCTACTATTTACCAAATGTATATGCTTAAATTGAATTGAATGACTTTAATATCACATTATTTTGTTCTCTTCAAAGCATAGATATATTAGAAAATAAAATATTAATGTTTAAAGAACAACAAATTTTATGTTGATAATTATTAGCAACTTATTAAAATTAATTATGCAGATGTTAACTTATAAATTGTGGAAGCGAATATTTTTTCTGAAGAAAAATATCTTAAAATATTGTTGGATTAAATACTACTAGAATTGCTTAAAATGAATAAAAAAAGTAAACCAATAAATAGCTGAAACTAACTTTCCATGTCTCTATTACTATAAATATTTATTATTGTATGTGCTATATAAGTAAACTCTATTAGATTTTGCGAAGAACATTGGAGATTACTGAGCTAAGTTTGAATTGTAAATGTTCATCATGGAAGTAATTTGTTCTTCATGTTTCATGTTCTTACTAATAAGCACTCATTTTAGAATTTACCTCCATATTGTTTAGTAAACTTGGAAAAGGAACTTTGCAAGTGAATTTTTTTATTTAAAAAGAAGAGTGACTTTTTTTATTTATTATTAATGATATATCATAGATAGCTAGACATATTTATTTTTGTATTTTGCTTATATAATTATGTTATTTTATGAACTTCTAGAACGTCATGGATTAGCATATTCACAAATTATGAATATGCTGGTAAAATATTATCATTATTATTTAAATATGATTTCTTTTCTTTTATGAAGATGAAACTTATATTTTTTTTGAGTATTTTATAAAAGAGAGGGATTTATTTTATGTATTTTTCTTTATCTCAAACTGAGAATTTTGGCTTTCAGAGTAGTGAGCATATGAAAGAAATATCCTATCAGAAATAGTAAAACCTCGTTCATAATAAATATTATCATTTAAATTTTAAACAGCTGATAGTTTATTCTCAGTTAAAAGTTCATATTTTAATGTATCATTTACTTATCATAATAGTTGCATATTATATAATTTGGAATTATTTTTCACACTTTTATTTATGCATATGTGTGTATATCTTTTGCAATTATTTTATTTAATTAAGAAATATTCAGTTGTATAACTATTTCTCTATATTAATTGCGGATAGTGTTGTATTCTAAAAGAATTGATGGAAGGAGTGATTTACCTGTGTGGATTTATCTGCCAATGTATAGTGTGAAATGTGTAGAGAGGCTATGGAAGAGAAAAATATTCTTGATACATTCTATGTTTGTTGGGATAAAAAAAAATTTCTTAGTGTTTTTTTAAGTATTTTGCCATGAATGGAGTGAGATTGTGTATGGGTAGGTTATAAAATGATATTTTATGAATGTAAGTGATATTTTCCCATTGTTCTGGTAATGAAACAAGTTAGACACCAATAGGGTATTTCAGATTTAGATAAGTTGTTGTAGATTTATTAGCTAATGAGTTTATTTGCTTCTCATGTGCTTGAATTCCTCTTGAACATTTAGTTTGTATTGTCATGGAAACATAGCTCTATGTAATTCAGATAGTGGTTGGATAAATAATGAAATTAAATTCTTTATTGAATGTTTAAGTAGATATAGTGATATATTTTGTTGGTTGGTCTATGACATTGCCCGGAATAAAGCACTTATTTAATAGTTTATAAACAAATTGACAAGATGTAAAAGTATTGATTTTATTATTATTATTATTATTATTATTATTATTATTATTATTATTATTATTATTATTATTATTATTATTATTATTATTATTATTATTATTATTATTATTATTATTATTATTATTATTATTATTATTATTATTATTATTATTATTATTATTATTATTATTATTATTATTATTATTATTATTATTATTATTATTATTATTATTATTATTATTATTACTACTACTACTACTACTACTACTACTACTACTACTACTACTACTACTACTACTACTACTACTACTACTACTACTACTACTACTACTACTACTATTATTATTATTATTATTATTATTATTATTATTATTAGCCTTTCTATTGTTCTAATATAATTGATCATTGAAAACTGATTTGATGTCAAAATTATTTAATGGAATGGCTTGTGTTAATAGTCTTTCAATGGTTGTTTGCTGAGATTTAATAAGCCTCAGGGATTTTAGAAGAAAATGGATTTTTAGTGTGTTTTTTAAGTGATCTGCATTTAAATGAAACTAATACACCTGGAGAATTTTAATACTAAAGCTTATTTTTGGAAACAATTGTGTTCACATTTCAATTTATAGTACTAAAATTATCTTTTATTTATTGTTATGGTTTATTGATGTCATAAGATTTATTGACTGTTATATTGGATTATACAAAAATTTACTATGAATATTTAATATATTATATTTCCATATTATAATATTTTACTTTATTATTAATGGACTTTTGAGTTTTCTTAAGTTTTTTTTAACATAGATTTTTTAAATATGTATGTGTTTTTATTTGAAACTTAATCAATGAAATTTCTTATGCCTACTATCTTAAAAATTTTTAATAATGGAAACTAATTTCTCTTTGTCTTAGTTTCACTAGAAATAAAATTTTATTTTATAAATAATTAAGTACATAGTGACTTTGATAATTTCAATAATTTTATATTGGACATTGTTTATATATATATATATATATGTTAAAACGAAGATTTGCACGGGTTAAATATATAAAATACATATTTTGCGGGTTCATCCGTGTTAAAAACTTTTAATATCAATATACTGACGTTTCGACTTGGTCACACAAGCCATCCACAGAGTTCTCTGTGGATGGCTTGTGTGACCAAGTCGAAACGTCAGTATATTGATATTAAAAGTTTTTAACATGGATGAACCCGCAAAATATGTATTTTATATATATATATATATATATTGTACATCTGAGAATAGTAAGGGAGGGGAAAGAGAAGTTACTCTCTTTAAGATATTACAGATTTATATATGTTGTATGTGAATTTTTTTTTGTTTTTGTGTTTAAAGTTTTGTGTATATATGATTTGTATATGTTAGTGGAAGATTTGTATAATTTATAGTTATATATATATATATATTGTATTATAATTAATGGTCCCATATGCTGTTAAATGTCTTTTGTGCTTATGTAATATTTATGGTAGACAAAAATATTTAATGTGTGCTGGTTTTTGTGGGCTAAAATATTATTTGGATTGTTACAAATTAAGTGAATTTAAAATATTTAATGATAATTATCCAGAATTCATATGTGAATTTTGTTATCATTATTATAATAGTGAGCATGAGATAGATATTTTGGATAATCTTACTACACCATTTGCTGATATTAATATTGATAATGATCCTGATGTTTTAGTCAAGGATTCTTCTATACATGATTTGGGTTTAAATGTGGTTGGGATTAAAAGTAATTATTGTAATGTAGAATTGTCATATGTGGATAGTGAAATTAAGTGTTCTGGTTTTTGTCAAGGGTATTTTCGTATATCTTGTTTGAATTTGTCCAGGTCTGATGCAAAAATGTTTGATTCTGTTGGCTTGTCTGTGGATAAAATAATGAATGTTGAGATTGTTAGATCAAAGATAATAATGAATTTATAAATGTGGAATCTGATATACATATTGAAAATATTTCTGAAAGGGATAATTATAATAGAGATAGTGTTAAAAAATAGTGAAAATAATTTAAGTATTTATATGAAGTTAAATTCTAGTTCTAGTGTGGATATAGTTAGTTTGGTTCTAGATAATGAAAGTAGAAAAGTAGACTTGGCTGGTTTTACTTTTCGATTATTATAATCTATGTTTCTTCAGGAAGTATATAGTATGATTATGAGTATGGCAAAATTTGGTGTGAAGGAATATAAAGCTACTAGTGATGGTGGTATTTCTTGTGACATAGGTATACAATGTGATTTATGGAAAACACAAGTCTTTGGGAATATTGCTGAGGTTGATTTTGCTGGTAATGTTAATTCATCTTTTAGGGGAAATAATACTTTAGGAAAGTTGCCCAAGTCATCATTCTTTATTGGAGATAAAGGTAAAAATAGTTTTGGAAAAAAATAAAAATAATAGCATTTATAATGGTGATTATAAAGATGATAATAATATATTGGATCAGGATTTTTATTCATGTGATGAATATATTGGATGGGGAATTGATAATAATACAAGATACAATAACGAAAAAGTTTATAAAACTAAAATTTATAGGCAGTCTGCAAAATAACAAAAACAATTTTCTAGACTTAATGACAATGAAAAATTTAACAAGTTTTCTGGGTTTTCTGCTAATAATTCATCACTATGATATTATGATAATTTTCCTGATAAAAATACGTATTGAAGGATGGATATTCACATTCTGTTCCAGAAAAGTATAGTAGTAGTTTTTCTAGTGACTTTTCTAAATCAAATTTCAGAAGAAAAAATTGTCTATCAAATGCTGATAGGGGTTTTATTACTCATAGGGCAAATTATTCACATTTCTCTAAATATAACAATTATACTGATAATGAGGTTAATGTGGGAAATGGTTTGGGATGCTCTTTTTCAACTTCTGGTAAAAAAAGGTATACTACTTTATTTATCTGTGGAAAGGGGGTTTGGTATTTCTAAAATTCATAAAAATATTAATAATAATATTAATACAAAATATAATAGATATTTTGTTTCTAATATGCCAGTGAGTCTTAATTCATATAATATTAAGTTATTTCTTGAAAAACGTTTAAGATCTAGGATAGTGTGTCATGAAATTAATATGTATAATTCAAAGTTTTCTTGCTTTTATATATCTGCTCCTGCTCATAAACATAATGATTTAATCTCTTCCAATTTATGTTCTTGTGGTGCTTCCATTGGTTTTTTCATGGAACTTTGGCTAATTCATTAAAACTTCAGTGGTATTTATTTATTTTCTTTGATTTCTTGTTTTCTTTATTTTCTTTAATTTTTTATTTTCTTTATTCACTATACTTGCTTACATTTTTCTTTACTTGATTTCATTTATTTATTTGTTTTCTTTTATTTTTGGTTTTATATGGTAGGGATTTCTTGTTTTTATATGAATGTTAGAGGTATGAGAATTAAGTGTGAGGAAATTAAACAATTCTTTGAAACAGAGCATTTTGATTTGATATTTTTTACAGAGACTTGGTTAAATTAACAATTTTTTTGATTGGTCTTTCCTTGATAATAGGTATACTTCATTTTATGTATGGTTAGATCTGTATAATATGAAGCTAGAGGAGGTGGTACTCTTATTGCTATCAACAAAAATGTTTTATATAGGGATCTATGTTTTACTTCTTCTGTATGTGAATCGACATGGTGTGAAATTTATATAGATCATAATTTTAAATGTATACTGGGAAATATTTATTTTAAACCTAATATCTCATTTTTAGACCTTGATTACTTCTTGTCAGCATTTGAAGATTTTTTGATTAGATTTAATAATATTATCATTGTTGGTGATTTGAATATGCCTGATTTATTTAAGGGTAAGAATATTACGCATTATTCTTTATTATCTCAGAAAGGTTTAAGAATGCTTACATTTTGCAAATTTTTTGGACTTCAACAATATAACCCTGTTGTTAATAATTTTCAGCGTACTTTAGATTGTGTTATGTGTAATGTATCAATAGTTAGTAATTTTCTCTTTGTTTCTGTTACTTTTCCAAATGATGCTCATAATCCACCTATCAAATTTTATATTAAGATGTGTTATTCTAAATTACTTGTTCTAATGTTGTGAAAAGAAATTATGGGAGTGGTAATTATGTTGATCTTTGTAGAAGAATTTCTGAAGTTGATTGGAATAATATGCACTCAATTAATGATGTGAATTTTTGCTTGGATTATTATTTGAGAATTTTTAATGGTTTTATTGATGTATATATTCCTAATAAATTGTCTTTTAACAAAGGTTATCCTCCTTGGTTTTCATATACTCTTATTAAGATTATTAAAAAGAAATCTTACCATCATAGACTTTATTTTAAGACACAGAATATAATTTATTATAATAACTATCAATTTTAGAAGATTGGCTAAATATATCTATAAACGAGATTTACAAGCATTATATAAAAAAATTGAAATTAATATTTCTTTTAATCCTAGAGAATTCTGGAATTTTGTTAATAATTCAGGCTTGGGTAAGAAAAAGGTTCAAACAACTCGTGGTTCTGCATTAAATGAAGATGATTTTTCTAAACATTTTGCAGAGTTATATCTTCCCAACATGGGATTGATTCTAAAATCACATTTTCTGGCAATTTGTCTAGTGCTAAATGTACAATTCATCATATTTCTAGGGTAGATGTTATTGTAGCTATTAGGAGGCTTAAGACTCACTCTAGTTTAGGATATGATAATATTCCTTCTTTTATTTATAAATGGCTAGCCGAATTTATTGCAGCACCTCTTGCCTTTATTTTTAATATGTCTCTTAACTCTTGTACTTTTCTTAGTGTTTTGAAATGTGCTAAAATGATTCCAACCTTCAAAAATGGTGATTGAGATTGTGTTTCTAATTATAGACTGATTTCTGTTTTGCATACCATTGCACAAATTTTTGAGAGATGTGTTTATAATAAAATTATTTCAGATGTGGGTAAGATAATTTCTTCTTCTCAACATGATTTTAGTCCTAATAGATCAATTGATAGTAATCTACTGACAATTTATAATCATAAAGCTCATGCAATTGAGGATCTTCAAAGACTAAATATTATTTATTTTGATTTGTCAAAAGCCTTTGATAAAGTTGATCACAGTGTTTTACTTCATAAATTACATAAAATAGGTTTCTCTACTAAACTTGTATATTGGGTTCAATCATGTCTGTGTAGTCGTACAGCATATATTAAATTCAATAATAAGGTTTCATTTAATTTTAATGCAATTTAGGTGTTCTGCAGGATAGTATTTTAGCACCCATGCTGTTTAATGTTTACATTAATGATCTTAAGGATTGCTTGAGATACTTTTTTCTGTTAAGCTATGCTGATGACTGTAAGATTTTTAGAAGAATTATATCATTTAACGATTGTGTTATCCTTCAGAAAGATATTGATAACTTTAGTACTTGGTGTGAGTTAAATAATATGACAGTTAATTTTAATACATGCTGCTTTGTTTCTTATTCCAAAAAATCTGAAGTTTTACAATATTTTTATTATATCAATTCACATACAATTATTTCAGTTAAATGTCAAAAATATCTTAGAATTATGTTTTCTTGTAATGGATCCTTTATTACTGATCTTGAAATGATTGTTGGCAAAGCTTTTAAAGTTATGGGTGACATTCTTAGACATGGTTATCAGTTCAGTAATAATACTAAACGGAAATTGTTTTTTTCATTGGTTCTTCCTATTATAGTTCTTGGCAAGGAGGTAACTTGTTGCAGTCTATTTCTAAGAAGTTTTTCAAATTTGTTTCTTGGGAGGGTAAAATTATTAATCTTTCCTCTAGACGAAAGTATAGGGATTTGAAATATTTTTATAAAATTGTTAATAAACAAGTTATTTTATCAGATATAGTTTCAACTATTTCCATTAGGTCTTTGAGTTATGATACTAGGTCTATTTGTGTATATCAGATTCAAACACGTTCTAATATTCTTAAATTTTCTCTTTTATTCAGGTTACCCTCTTTATATAATCAGATCGGGAGTAACCTTAATCTGTGTAACATTGATTGCAAGAAATTTTGTAATCTTATTAAACTTAAATGTTATGTTTGATTTTGTCTGTTAAATTTTACTTTATTATGTATACATTTATATTTTCATTTTATGTTATATGTTTTATTTTCACTTTTATTGTGTGTAAGCTGTAATTAGTTTTATGCTGTTGTTTAGCACTTAAATAAATGAATTATTATTATTATTATTATTATTATTATTATTATTATTATTATTATTATTATTATTATTATTATTATTATTATTATTATTATTATTATTATTATTATTATTATTATTATTATTATTATTATGATGATGATGATGATGATGATGATGATGATGATGATGACCTAAAAACATGCATTAAATTTTCGCATCTATGTTATGCTGATGTTTGCAAATTTTTTAGGCATATTTATTTTATTAATGACTGTTTTTTACTTCAAAGTGATATAGATGATTTCTTGAATTGGTGTGAATATAATTATATAGATATAAATATGGATAAGTGCTCCATTGTCTTTTACTCTAGAAAATCTGAAGTAAGGTTTTCCTACTAAATTGGGGACTCTAAAATTATAGCAAATAATCATCAAAGAGATCTAGAAATAATATTTTCTAATAATGAATCTTTTCATAATCACATTAATTTTATGGTGAATAAATCTCTTAAAATTGTAGGAGCTATTTACAGATATGGAAAAGCATTTAATAAATTTACAAAGATTAAACTTTTTATATTCTTAGTTCTTCCAATCTTGGAGTATGGTTCAATTATATGGAATCCTCATAACAGGACAGATATCATAAGAATTCAGTCTGTTTTTGACAAACTTGCAAAATTAAATAGTTTAGGTAGTGAAAACTATGTTGATTTACTGCTGAGACGAAAAACAAGAGATCTCAAAATTCTTCATAAATTCATCTCCCAGAATATTTCTGTATCTAATTTGCTTAGTAACTTACGTATTAAGAAACAGAATTATAACACTCGTACTCACAATGTTTTTGAACTGAAAATTTGTAAATCTGATGTATTAAGATTTTCCCCTTTATTTCGTTTACCTAGAACTTATAACAAAGATTTTGGTAATGATGTTATTTTTAATTTGGATTTTAAACAATTCACTAAAGTCCTCATAAAAAAATATTATCCTTGATTTCATTTGATATATTGCCTTTTAATTTAATTGTGCATTTTCTATATTATTGGTATTATTTATTTTTTTATTATTTTTAATGCTTATTTAGATTTGTATCTAATAATTACATTACTGAGCAATCTATAATTGGCTAAATGCTGTTGATATGTGCATTAAATAAATAAAGAATTGAATTGAATTATTATTATTTGAATGTTTAACTACTTCTTCTCTTACTTTTTCCAATGATTTGCATCATCCTCCCTTAGAATTTTATATTAATATTAAATTTAATAGACTTTGTCCTTATAAAATTATGAAAATAAACTACAAAAAATGAAATTATTTGGGTCTTTGTTTACAATTATCTAATTTTAACTGGAAAAATTTGTATTCTTCATCTGATGTATATTTCTGTATGAAGTTTTTTGAACAATCATTTAGTGAACTAATTGACAAATACATTCCTAAGGAAAAAATTTTAACTAACCATATTCCTCTCTGGTTTTCAGTTTCTCTTAAAGAAATTATTAAAAGGAAATCATTTCATCATCGTAAATATTGGAAAACTAAAAACTTAAATTATTATAACAATTTTATTAATTATAGAAGATTGTCAAAGGTTATATATTATAGAGATTTTTAAAAATTTATAAGAAAACACTGAAAGTCATATTTCTGATAATCCTTTGCAATTTTGGTCTCTCGTTAGGATTTAGGTATTACAAAAAAAATTACAGAATCATAATTCTAATCTAGCCGCAGATAATTTTTCTCATTATTTCTCAGAGCTTTTTAAACAATCTTAGTCTTTTATTAACTTAACTGCAAATAATGATCTTATTGAAGAAAGGATAACATGTGATTCATTTATTGAATTTGATGTTGTTTTTGCTATTAAGCAGCTTAAATTACATTCTAGTGTGGGCCTTGACAATATTCCGGCTTTCATTTATAAAGGATGTGCTGAATACATTGCTTCTCCTCTTTTGCATATTTTTAATTGCTCTTTAGTAAATGGTACTTTTCCTACATCCGTTAAAATTGCTAAAGTTGTTTCTATTTTTAAGAAGGGATCTTGATATTTGGTAAGTGACTATAGGCCTATTTCAATTCTACACACTGTTGCTCGAATATTTGAAAGATGTTTATATAATAGAATTATCTTGAATGTCTCTAAGGTTTTGGCACCAGAGCAGCATGGATTTTTGCCTAATAGGTCCATTGAAACAAATTTTCTAACTATTTTGATCACATTTCAAACTCAATTGAGAATCAATCTAGGTTAGATGTTGTTTATTTTGATATGTACAAGGCTTTTGATAGAGTTAATCATAAAATTCTTCTTCAGAAGCTTTGTAGGTTAGGTTTTTTCCAAATTAGTAATTAATTGGTTTGACTCTTTTCTTAAGGATAGAATGTCTTGTGTGAGGTTTAATAATAAATGGTCATTACCATATTATTGCTTCACTGGGGTGCCTCAAGGCAGTGTTCCTGCACCTTTATTATTTAATGTATACATTGATGACCTAAAAACATGCATTAAATTTTCACATCTTCTATGTTATGCAGATGATTGCAAAGTTTTTAGGCATATTTATTCTATTAATGACTGTTTTTTACTTCAAAGTGATATAGATAATTTCTTGAATTGGTGTGAATGTAATTATATATATATATATATATATATATATATATATATATATATATATTGTACCCTCACTTCTCGATATATGATATAACTTAAAATATGACTAGCTCAATTAAATCGTTATGCTTAACTAAAATATGTATAACTATCTTTAATATATTTTTATAATACTATATCTTATCAAATTTATTATAACTTATCAAAAATTAATATAGTTCAATATCATCTACTAATTAAATAAGTATTTACTAAAATCATGAGACTGTGAAGTGAAGTTACAATTGGTAATTGAATTTACATTGAGCCAATGTCTTCCCAAGACATTATCTCAATGGCATAAGAATACTAATTACATCTTTATTATTTCATTACTACATCTACAGCACTCTTATGTCTTTTATAAAATTAACTACCTTTCATAATAATAGATAAATAACTCTCAATCTTTTGTTAAGGAAATATAATTAAATAATCTCAGGTTCTTCTAATTATCTCAAAGTAATAATAATTCGTGCAGATAGGAATGATAAGGGATTTAATATCAAACCTAAATACACCTAACTTACTCCAATAATACTAACTAACAAGAATAATCTTTAGTGTATAACTTAATCTTATCTATTTTATTATACTATTAATCATTAAGATAATAAGTAAATCATATACATGTCTTTCATTTCCATATAGCATCTTAATTTTAAAATATACTAAATTCTTATAATTTAACAATATGTGGCAATAAATAATATTATACTCTTATATTGTGCATTATAATTACTTTCTGACCATCATAATATTATATGTTAATGTCAATTAATTTCTATAAATTATATTAAGAAAATATTGTGTTTCTTTCTAAAATAATAATAATAATAAATTCATATTGTGCAAATATTATGTTTATTCAAATTATCTGTTGTCAAATGCTGTGGTGTAAAATAATGAATTCGACACATTTTAAAAACAACTTAACAAATTTATTTACATCAACTTTAACCAATAACTTATTTACACTATTTACATTAAAAGTGGAAACCAAAGAAAATAAAAAAATAAGAAAAAATAATAATATAAGTTTTTTTTACACTGTTACTACTTCCATAATCATAAATAAATAATTTATACATTCTTTAAATGTTTTATCAACAACATTTAATTAAGTTGATGAACTTAAATTTTAATAAATATCATTTTGTCATCAATTAATACAAGAAAGTTTTATGTAAAATATCCTAAAAATGTAATACATGTAAATAAACAAACGTTAACAATTAAAATGCTACTTCACCTAAGTATTTCTGCTATTTATATTATAATGTACTAATATGTATTGCATTTACTATTAGCATTACTCCAATGTCAAATAATGTATAAACTGATATAACTTTGTAATATAATAATAATTATTGATTATAATTATTTATTTCATTCTAATGTAATTTCATACTACATGTCTTACCAAAATATGCAATACGTATATGTTCTTTTAAAATAATCTTTAAAATTATTCAACAATTACCAATTTTATAAGGTATTATATTAAATAAAATTCTATGATTCTTTTCTATTTAAACTATTACTCTTCTTAACTTGTTATTTCTATTCCTTCCTAATAAACTTCTTTCTACAAATATCATTTTAACCTTATTTAACTTCAGAAAAACAGATGACCAATTTTTAAAAAAAAAAAAAAAAAAAAAATTATCCAAACTCTCTTATACCTCATCATCTATATCCGATAAACCATCAATCAAAATATAAACTTCTATGTAAAATTAACTTAACTTATCTAATAAAATAAAATAAAATATAGATTTTTATATCTCTTATTAACTTGAAAAGAAAAATAATAACTTATACTAATATAATAAATCTCATTCCTAATATTGTAACAGAAACATTAAAATTTATCCACGAAAGAATCATATAATTGTTTCTAGATTTCTCATATTACGTTGTATTAAATTTACATCATAAATTCAAAGTATGCATATTAAAATAAAACTGTTATTACTAATCTTATGCATGTATATTATTTAAATATTTATACATTCATTCAACAATCAATTAATATTTGGTTGATCTAAAGAAAAACATATCAAAATACATCAAATTATTATTATTATATAATTTTTACCATAAATGATACTCTAATGTACAGTCCGCCATACGATGTCCTCCAGGATTATAGTTTTACAAAATAATTTCATATTTACACTCAACAATTATTCTTTAAAATATTACGTGTCGTATAATTATAAAAAATAAACTTTATACAATGAAATGTTATATTAATATTTAGTTATTTTTTTTAACATGTAAATGTACCTTTCCTATCTTTAACAAATCAATAATTAATTAAATATTTATGTTAGTTAACCCTTTTCCCGCGTCCGACGAGGCTCCTCGTCGACATCTGAAATCACTCTAACTCAGTTCGTTTTCATACGAAAAATTCATTATATACGTATTGAATTCGTTTTTAAAAGTTCTGTACGATGGTGACATCTTCCGATTTATTTTAGAAGTAAAAAATAGAAAAAAAACGCATTTAAACCTAAACAAAGAAGGAACATTATTTGTGATTGGTTCTTAGCATGCTCTCAGCCGAAAAAGACATTCTGATTGGCTGGAAAGAACAAAGAAACTGCCTGATCAAAGAAAATAAAGAAAAACGCTGAGATTTTCATTTTGAATACGATTTAAATTATTATTAAATAATATTTATGAAAATTAAACATAATTTTCAGAGAGAATAATAAAAAAACAAAATTATTTTCAAAAAATATTGAAGATTTTAGTACAAATATTGAAGTTGTAATAAAAAGAAATATTTACTTTTCTATAACGTAAAAGTCGATCTTTTTGTTTACATTATAACTTTTATGTTGCCGATATTGAATATCTTAGAATAAATAAATAGCAATTTATTTTTGAAAGAACTTTCGTTGTCTTCACAACCTTAAAAATTAATTATATACTTTTTATAAACGTATCTGAGTTGAATTTAATATTATAGGCGAATATGTTTTAACAATAGGCTTTGTCTTCAGTTTGTGAGTTGGCCAATTAAAAGATTTGATTTTTATCTGATACAACCAATGATAAAATTAGCGGTTTAAGGGTTAATAAATAAAAAAACATATTACATAAAATCCAACGGTGTCTTCTTTCACCCATAATTGTTCTTTTTCCTAGGCACAAACTTTCACCAAACATTACTTCCTTTTCCGGTACATCACGTGTTTTAAAAGTTTTTATAAAAAAATGAAAACGTTCTTTTTTTAAAAAAAATAAAATAAAAGTCAGTTCCACCATAAACAAAATAAAATTAAAATAGTTTATAGGATCCAGATTCATTTCTTTAAGAAAAATTATTTAAAAGTTATTATTTTTAGAATTAGTCAATAGTTTATAAATTCTTATTTAATTATTCTAAATTGACTTGGATATCCACATATATTTTATTTGCGCATTCCTTAACAAAATAATTTAGGTAAGATTAATTTTTTAATTCTTCTGTACGACCAGCGTTCAGATTTTAATAATATAATAATTTTACTTATAGGTATTTCTTGACCAATTAAACTTCCAATTTATTTGCCTTTTAAAACTGTCAAAATTTAGTCTTTTAAACCACAAAGACTTTACAAGACAAGTATTTATACAATTACTGTTAATTATCATATCTTTACTAAGATATATACCTAAATTTATAATTTACAAATACTTTCTTCATAAAGAAGTATTTCTCTTTTTTTAAAATATTTGTCTTTATAAAAATTAATTACAATTAACTTTTAAATTTATATAATGTCCTACATATTACTTTTATCCATCTAGTAATTCTCCTAGTTAATCCAGCGTTTGTTATATTTTTAGTATAAAGTCTCCAATACATTTTATCCTTATACGATGTCTTCATGATTATTTGATAGTAAATTGAGCTTCGATAGAGACGATCAATAGGAAACTATAATTAAATTAGCACTGCATATTTGACGGTAAAACTTTTTATAAATTATTTAAAACCACTCTCTTATAATTTTTAAAATGACTACGAGAGCGTCTATAATTTTACTTAGCTATCTCTAATAGCACACTTTACTTTAAAAATTACAATCATAATCCCCTCCGAACAATTGAACCTTGGTTTTATACCGGAATCAACTCCCCACTTGATTGGTAAATTAAACAATCAACTTGCTAGCTTATTTACATATTTTACCAACAATACAGAATTAAAAATAAATAATGACTTATTTAATATTTATTATTTATTACATTATTAAATTCTTAAATTAATCTTTATCATTTATTTAAATCTATTAAACATTTTCTAAAATATACTTTCTTACTTTATTTCACTTTTAACTTTTATAAGATTATTTTTATAAACAACTAAGTCTATTTTTATTCGTTATGTTTTTTTTAAAAACAGCATTTTAAAAATCAGATTTAATGTTTCACATTAATTATCTTTATTTTTATCTTGTGATAGCCAATGTAATACTTATAATTTTTATAACAGAATTTTAAAATAGTTTTGGCAACTTTACTAAACAAAACTCACAAGCATGTGTGTATGTGTCTAACTAACATCTGTTTTACAACACAGATACAAACGCTTGTAATAATCTAAAAATAAACTAACAATTTCATTTTTTAAAATAAATATTTTTAAAATAAACAATATATTATAACAACTTTTAAAATAATAATTCGATATTATTAAAATTAAATATTAATCTTCTATTATGTACTACTAATAATTAAAATATTTATATACATCTATTAAATATTAATCTTTATCAACAATAAATATATGCATTTAATTTTAACTTGTCTTTTTTTAAAACTTTTAACTTTAAACATTTATTTATTAAATTTTTTAATGCAGTATTAATTATGGCCAGTTTTCCCAACCACATACTATTATCATCTTTATTGAAACGTCTCTCTCAAACATCAGCACAATTTTCACATATCAAACACTCATAAATTATTTGAATTACACTTTTTGAAAGATTGTTATTAACAAAATTAACATCATATAGCTAAATATATCTTAAATTTAAAATTTTTTTAAACAGATTGATACAACAATTTATGGAGACCCATACAAAAGGGCATATATCCTCCTCGTTCGGATAAAAATTTTAAATTAACCATCTACCTTCATCTTCTTTAATCTACAATTATCATCTCCATTTTTCTTATCATGGAATATCATAATAAATCACTTTAACGTGAAATTTTATAAAGCATTGGAACATTACATTAAAATCTCAACCAGAAAACATTTTAAATAAAATCATCATGACTTTCTTTTACTTTATAAAATTAAGTCTCACTCTTCCTTTATTTATATTTTTAATTAGGTCATTTTTTATTTTCCTAATCTTACTATGAAATATCAAATGTTTAAATTCCTTTAAATAACACCTTTTACACAAACTAAACTATAAATACATATTTCTATAGTTAACACTATCTTTTAAATCACATTTTATATTTTACTTCTAAACTTGTTGCTAGTTTCATTAGCAGTTTCTTAATAAATCATTATCTAATAAATCTAGACACTTTTCATCTAAAGAGATTAACTTTATCCCTGAAGATTTATTAATTTTATGATCACTACTACAATATTTATGAAAATTCTTAAATTCATCCATAACTCTTTTCATAAATTGATCTTTCATAAGATCTACTCACTCTTATTATATTATTCATTTCTCCCTAAATTATCATTTATTGACTTGATAATAAATTATTTCATTATAAAAAATAAAATATCTGAACATCACACTAAAATCTTCACCCACAATACATCTTTTGAAAATTGTAATTCACCCTTCAGAAGGATATGGAATTAAACTTCTTGCATTATAAGTTCCTTTCTCACCATCTGGTGTGGTTAACATAAATGCATTTTCACCTACTTTTTAACTTAATTTCTTACTACTAGCTTTATTAGCTGGTCTTTTTAAAATTGTGGTCACACCACTAGTAGAAAGCTGGTTATTTTGATCATCATTTCTATCCCTAAATGTATCAAATTTAACAAATTTTCTTAAGTGTGGAGACATCCTATCTCTACCTCTGTATTCAAATCTCCTTTTAAATCCTGCAGAAGATCTCACACCAGTATTGACATTAATATTTGCTAACGGATAATTATTTCTATCTTTGTTTATTTTAAATCTATTGTCCATAGATAATTCAGCTACCTCAAGAGCATCTAATACCTCTGATACTTCTTCTATTGAACCACGATCAGCAGCTATCAACAACTGTTCAACATTTTTAGGTAAGTTATGCCTTACTATTCTTACAATCTGTCCTTCTGATAATGGACAAGCAGTCAATGTTTTCAACCGAACAGCTTGATTTCTAAAAAAGCTTGTATAACTGCCTTTACTAATATGGTATTTTTCTTGGGTAATTTGGTATCTAATGCAATCTTGTTTATCAGAGTTCCAAAAACTTCCAACAATAAAACATTTAAAGTCACCGTAAGTTATTGGTTTCTCAAACAGTGATTGCCACCAATCTTTGGCAACTCCATACAAATGATTGCTACAAACTGCCACTTTTTCTTTCTCTGACAATGAACATATGGAAAATAATTCGTCTAAATTATTTAAAAATTCTGAGGGATTTTCCATATACTCTCCTTTAAATGGTTTGACTTTCATGAAACGTAAAGCCATTGAATTATTTGCATTTCCCTCACAATTAACCCCTTCTCTAATCGGTCTATGATCAATTTCTTTCACAACAGTATTTTCTGACTGATTACTATTATCATTTTTCTTTACCGATTCTACTTTCTTTATTCATGATGAATTAACATAATCCTCATATACCTTATCACTTTCTTTCCCTTTTAATACTTCTGTCTTTGTATTATTTACATTCTTCATCTCTATCTGGTCATACATCTGTTGAAATTTTCCCTCTAAATCCATTTGTTCAAGAACTTGCTTAACATACCCTTTGTGTTCCTTTCTAAATTCATCCAAATTTTTATCTAAGATTTCCTTATATTTATCATTATTTTGCTCTAACATACCCGCATGCTCTTTTATATCATTTTGCATACGTTTTAAATTCTTTCCTACCTTTGATCGATATTTATGTTCATCGATTCTCTTAATATCTAAATCCTTAAATTTTTCTATTAGTTCCTTCTCTACTTCATCTTTTATATCTCCTTTAGTCTGAACTATTGCACTCCTAACACTTTTAATATCTTCACTAACATTATTAACATGGCTTTTAACCTCACAAATCTCACTATCAACTTTCAATTTATAGCTATCAATTTTTAAAGCTAAATCATTATTATTTATTCTACATTGAACAATAGATTCTGCTATTTGATCTTTCAAACTTTTAATCGTGCTCTCTGAAAATTCACCAAATCTTCTTTCCAACAATTCCTGATTTTTATCATCAATTTTTATTACTTCTAACTTTAAAGATTCAACTACTTCTTCATTTTTACTAAACTTTATATCCAGATTATTAATCTTATCTTCTACTTCTTTTTTAAAATTCTTTACAATTTCAGAATTATTATCAATCTTTTTATTTATATTATTTATACAAGATCTGATTTCTTCTCTATCCTTACTTAAGTCTTCTTTAACTTCTGTAATATTTTCCTCAAGAGATTCTACTTTTATATTATTCTTATTTATATACTCTCTAAGAGTATCAAACCTCATATTCATATCTTCTTTAAAAGACTCAAATCTTATACTATTTTTATAACTCTCCTCTTTCATTTCTGCTTTAATATAATTACTCTCATTTTTCATTTCCTCTTTAATAGCATCAAATCTAATACTATTTTTATGACTCTCCTCTTTCATTTCTGCTTTAATATAATTACTCTCATTTTTCATTTCTTCTTTAATAGCATCAAATCTAATACTATTTTTATGACTCTCCTCTTTCATTTCTGCTTTAATATAATTACTCTCATTTTTCATTTCTTCTTTAATAGCATCAAATCTAATACTATTTTTATGACTCTCCTCTTTCATTTCTTTCTTAATAGAATTATTCACTGAATCAATAATACCTTGACTCATTAATTCAAAATGCTTCATAAAATCAAACATTGAGAAGTTCTCTACATCTTTCTCAGTTTTTATTACTTCTTTCTCTACTGTTTTAAAAATTATCTCTTCCTCCTCCTCTATTTCACTATCCATATTTTGCGTATTTTCTAATATTGTCTCACAATCTACTAATTTCTCCACTTCTTTTCTCTCCTCACAACTATTATCCTCAACAATAAAATTAGACATTTCAACCTCTAAATCTTTATCCCAGTTATTCATTTCTATATTTTTTAAAATTCAATTCTATTAGTATGCAGTACTTATTATCAATATTTCAAAATAATAATTCCCTATCAACCTTTCCACCTCCACTCAATTCACTTCTACAATCAATCACAAAACATCATCTTTGAAAACTCTACACTATTTATTATAAACTAATTATATGACTATGAATAACAAAATTGTGTCATGTCATTATCTTCACACCTATGATCCACAGACAATTTTCACATAATATATTATATTAAATATACATTTAAAATATCTTAAGAATTGACATGGTCATATTACAAAATAATTATTTGCCACATTTTCATCATTTACATTATGAAATTATAATAACTTCACTAATAAGATTTTTATTTTAATTTTATAATTTACATTTAATCAATTATAACTACTATTATAGAAATACTAAACTATTTATATTTAATAAATATACTAATCATTAATTCCTAAATTATACATTTTAACCCATACACTATTTTACTAACAAATCTATACCTATCACTCTATTCCCCTAACATATACCAACCCTAAAATTGTGTTTCCTAATCCTTAACTAATTATCTAAGCCTACAACGTTTGGGCGCCAAAATCCTAACTACCGTTTGTACCCTCACTTCTCGATATATGATATAACTTAAAATATGACTAGCTCAATTAAATCGTTATGCTTAACTAAAATATGTATAACTATCTTTAATATATTTTTATAATACTATATCTTATCAAATTTATTATAACTTATCAAAAATTAATATAGTTCAATATCATCTACTAATTAAATAAGTATTTACTAAAATCATGAGACTGTGAAGTGAAGTTACAATTGGTAATTGAATTTACATTGAGCCAATGTCTTCCCAAGACATTATCTCAATGGCATAAGAATACTAATTACATCTTTATTATTTCATTACTACATCTACAGCACTCTTATGTCTTTTATAAAATTAACTACCTTTCATAATAATAGATAAATAACTCTCAATCTTTTGTTAAGGAAATATAATTAAATAATCTCAGGTTCTTCTAATTATCTCAAAGTAATAATAATTTGTGCAGATAGGAATGATAAGGGATTTAATATCAAACCTAAATACACCTAACTTACTCCAATAATACTAACTAACAAGAATAATCTTTAGTGTATAACTTAATCTTATCTATTTTATTATACTATTAATCATTAAGATAATAAGTAAATCATATACATGTCTTTCATTTCCATATAGCATCTTAATTTTAAAATATACTAAATTCTTATAATTTAACAATCTATGGCAATAAATAATATTATACTCTTATATTGTGCAATATAATTACTTTCTGACCATCATAATATTATATGTTAATGTCAATTAATTTCTATAAATTATATTAAGAAAATATTGTGTTTCTTTCTAAAATAATAATAATAATAAATTCATATTGTGCAAATATTATGTTTATTCAAATTATCTGTTGTCAAATGCTGTGGTGTAAAATAATGAATTCGACACATTTTAAAAACAACTTAACAAATTTATTTACATCAACTTTAACCAATAACTTATTTACACTATTTACATTAAAAGTGGAAACCAAAGAAAATAAAAAAATAAGAAAAAATAATAATACAAGTTTTTTTACACTGTTACTATTTCCATAATCATAAATAAATAATTTATACATTCTTTAAATGTTTTATCAACAACATTTAATTAAGTTGATGAACTTAAATTTTAATAAATATCATTTTGTCATCAATTAATACAAGAAAGTTTTATGTAAAATATCCTAAAAATGTAGTACATGTAAATAAACAAATGTTAACAATTAAAATGCTACTTCACCTAAGTATTTCTGCTATTTATATTATATTGTACTAATATGCATTGCATTTACTATTAGCATTACTCCAATGTCAAATAATGTATAAACTGATATAACTTTGTAATATAATAATAATTATTGATTATAATTATTTATTTCATTCTAATGTAATTTCATACTACATGTCTTACCAAAATATGCAATACGTATATGTTCTTTTAAAATAATCTTTAAAATTATTCAACAATTACCAATTTTATAAGGTATTATATTAAATAAAATTCTATGATTCTTTTCTATTTAAACTATTACTCTTCTTAACTTGTTATTTCTATTCCTTCCTAATAAACTTCTATCTACAAATATCATTTTAACCTTATTTAACTTCAGAAAAACAGATGACCAATTTTTTTTAAAAAAAAAAAAAATAATTATCCAAACTCTCTTATAGCTCATCATCTATATCCGATAAACCATCAATCAAAATATAAACTTCTATGTAAAATTAACTTAACTTATCTAATAAAATAAAATAAAATATAGATTTTTATATCTCTTACTAACTTGAAAAGAAAAATAATAACTTATACTAATATAATAAATCTCATTCCTAATATTGTAACAGAAACATTAAAATTTATCCACGAAAGAATCATATAATTGTTTCTAGATTTCTCATATTACGTTGTATTAAATTTACATCATAAATTCAAAGTATGCATATTAAAATAAAACTGTTATTACTAATATTATGCGTGTATATTATTTAAATATTTATACATTCATTCAACAATCAAATAATATTTGGTTGATCTAAAGAAAAACATATCAAAATACATCAAATTATTATTATTATATAATTTTTACCATAAATGATACTCTAATGTACAGTCCGCCATACAATGTCCTCCAGGATTATAGTTTTACAAAATAATTTCATATTTACACTCAACAATTATTCTTTAAAATATTACGTGTTGTATAATTATAAAAAATAAACTTTATACAATGAAATGTTATATTAATATTTAGTTATTTTTTTAAAAATGTAAATGTACCTTTCCTATCTTTAACAAATCAATAATTAATTAAATATTTATGTTAGTTAATAAATAAAAAAAAACATATTACATAAAATCCAACGGTGTCTTCTTTCACCCATAATTGTTATTTTTCCTAGGCACAAACTTTCACCAAACATTACTTCCTTTTCCGGTACATCACGTGTTTTAAAAGTTTTTATAAAAAAATGAAAACGTTCTTTTTTTAAAAAAAATGAAATAAAAGTCAGTTCCACCATAAACAAAATAAAATTAAAATAGTTTATAGGATCCGGTTTCATTTCTTTAAGAAAAATTATTTAAAAGTTATTATTTTTAGAATTAGTTAATAGTTTATAAATTCTTATTTAATTATTCTAAATTGACTTGGATATCCACGTATATTTTATTTGCGCATTCCTTAACAAAATAATTTAGGTAAGATTAATTTTTTAATTCTTCTGTACGACCAGCGTTCAGATTTTAATAATATAATAATTTTACTTATAGGTATTTTTTGACCAATTAAACTTCCAATTTATTTGCCTTTTAAAACTGTCAAAATTTAGTCTTTTAAACCACAAAGACTTTACAAGGCAAGTATTTATACAATGACTGTTAATTACCATATCTTTACTAAGATATATACCTAAATTTATAATTTACAAATACTTTCTTCATAAAGAAGTATTTCTCTTTCTTTAAAATATTTGTCTTTATAAAAATTAATTACAATTAACTTTTAAATTTATATAATGTCCTACATATTACTTTTATCCATCTAGTAATTCTCCTAGTTAATCCAGCGTTTGTTATATTTTTAGTATAAAGTCTCCAATACATTTTATCCTTATACGATGTCTTTATCATTATTTGATAGTAAATTGAGCTTCGATAGAGACGATCAATAGGAAACTATAATTAAATTAGCACTGCATATTTGACGGTAAAACTTTTTATAAATTATTTAAAACCACTCTCTTATAATTTTTAAAATGACTACGAGAGCGTCTATAATTTTACTTAGCTATCTCTAATAGCACACTTTACTTTAAAAATTACAATCATAATCCCCTCCGAACAATTGAACCTTGGTTTTATACCGGAATCAACTCCCCACTTGATTGGTAAATTAAACAATCAACTTGCTAGCTTATTTACATATTTTACCAACAATACAGAATTAAAAATAAATAATGACTTATTTAATATTTATTATTTATTACATTATTAAATTCTTAAATTAATCTTTATCATTTATTTAAATCTATTAAACATTTTCTAAAATATACTTTCTTACTTTATTTCACTTTTAACTTTTATAAGATTATTTTTATAAACAAACTAAGTCTATTTTTATTCGTTATGTTTTTTTTAAAAACAGCATTTTAAAAATCAGATTTAATGTTTCACATTAATTATCTTTATTTTTATCTCGTGATAGCCAATATAATACTTATAATTTTTATAACAGAATTTTAAAATAGTTTTGGCAACTTTACTAAACAAAACTCACAAGCATGTGTGTATGTGTCTAAATAACATCTGTTTTACAACACAGATACAAACGCTTGTAATAATCTAAAAATAAACTAACAATTTCATTTTTTAAAATAAATATTTTTAAAATAAACAATATATTATAACAACTTTTAAAATAATAATTTGATATTATTAAAATTAAATATTAATCTTCCATTATGTACTACTAATACTTAAAATATTTATATACACCTATTAAATATTAATCTTTGTCAACAATAAATATATGCATTTAATTTTAACTTGTTTTTTTTTAAAACTTTTAACTTTAAACATTTATTTATTAAATTTTTTAATGCAGTATTAATTATGGCCAGTTTTCCCAACCACATACTATTATCATCTTTATTGAAACGTCTCTCTCAAACATCAGCACAATTTTCACATATCAAACACTCATAAATTATTTGAATTACACTTTTTGAAAGATTGTTATTAACAAAATTAACATCATATAGCTAAATATATCTTAAATTTAAATTTTTTTTAAACAGATTGATACAACAATTTATGGAGACCCATACAAAAGGGCACAATATATATATATATATATATATATATATATATATATATATATATATATATATATATATATATATATATATATATATATATATATATATATATATATATATATATATAGGTAAGTCCTCCATTCTCTCTTACTCTAGAAAATCTGATATCTTAAGGTTTTCGTACTATGTTGGTGATTCTAAAATTATATCAAATGATCATCAAAGAGATCTAGGAATAATATTTTCCAATAATGGGTCTTTTCATAATTGCATTAATTTTATTGGTGAATAAATCTCTTAAAATTATAGGAGATATTTGCAGATGTGGAAAAGAATTTAATGAATTTACAAAGATTAAACTTTTTATATCCTTAGTGCTTCCCATCTTGGAATATGGTTCAATTATATGAAATCCTCATAACAGGACAGGTATCAAAAGAATTCAGTCTGTTTTCGACAAAGTTGCAAAATTGAATAGTTTAGGTAATGGATTTACTGCTGAGACGAAAAACAAGAGCTCTCAACATTCTTCATAAATTCATCTCCCAGAATATTTCTGTATCTAATTTGCTTAGTAACTTGGGTATTAAGAAACAGAATTATAACACTCGTACCCACATTGTTTTTGAACTGAAAATTTGTAAATCTGATGTATTAAGATTTTCCCCTTTATTTCGTTTACCTAGAACTTACAACAAAGATTTGGTAATGATGATGTTTTTAATGTGGATTTTAACCAATTCACTAAAGTCCTCATAAAAAAATATTATCCTTAATTTCATTTGATATATTGACTTTTTATTTATTTGTGCATTTATTGTTTTTCTATTTTATTGGTATTATTTTTTATTTTGTTTTGTTTTTTTAATGCTTATTTAGATTGGTATATGATAATGAAATTACTGTGCAATCTATAATTGGCTAAATGCTGTTGATATGTACATTAAATAAATAAAGAATTGAAGAATTATTATTATTATTATTATTATTATTATTATTATTATTATTATTATTATTATTATTATTATTATTATTATTATTATTATTATTATTATTATTATTATTATTATTATTATTATTATTATTATTATTATTATTATTATTATTATTATTATTATTATTATTATTATTATTATTATTATTATTATTATTATTATTATTATTATTATTATTATTATTATTATTATTATTATTATTATGTTTCAACAAGTGTTTATAATCTCAAAAGAATACAACATTAGTGGTTACATAGTAAATTAACTGCTACAAGTTGATTACAAATTTTAACATTTACATTGACATTTTTAGTAGAGATCTTTTTGGATTTACATGAGCTTAAAACATCGTTCTTGTCTACATATAATATCCTGTACTGTCCATTTTCCCTAGGTCAATAGTCCAAATGTTATAACACAATTTTCATTTTATTTTATGTCCCAAATGGGTCAAATATAATTTATCATTTGAACCCCATTAGCAAATCAATCACTTATAACAAAAGGGGAAAAATTGTTGCCAAATTGTCTTTGTTGCTAATTTGACATGCATATCCTTCTAAGTTTTTTTATAATGTTTAATTTCCCCAACTTACAATGTTCAAACTAGTGTTACAAAGATCTTATTAGATCTAACTCCCATGTTTTGGTCCTATGTTTCTTTTAAGTGTGTCCTATAAAAAATATCACACACTATACCAGTTCCTAAGAGTTTTATCATGTTGTCACTATAATATTGTTCTAATCTTAAGTAATGACCAGGTTGCTGCATAAATGTCAGGTCTGGCCAGTGTCTGATCCCTTTTCTGTATCATTGCAAGTTTATTTGAAAAAGCATCTAGATGCCTCCTAAAATTGTTACCAATTAGGAAGGTGCATCTAGTACACCAGTATGCATATAGCACAAAAGTTTCTGCCCTGATACTTGGTGTTAATCTTTCTATAAATGCAGAAATTAATTGATGCATTGTTACATTAGACTTCATGTAATTGCTAGTTATCAGATTTCTTATCTGCCTAAGTCCCTTACAGTGATATATCAGATGTGATAGGGTTTCCTCACCTTGATAGCATAACCCACAAAAGGAATCAATTGATGTATACAATCTTTTATGGCAAATAAATTATGTGGTAGGTAATGCAGATAAGTTAAGTTTTATCAGAAAATTGAAAACCTTTGTTCTAAAGCCCATCATTTAGACCTTTTAACCAGTTGTTTATTATTAATTCCCAGTATTGGTTCCAAAGCAATTGTGTTATTACCTTCATTTATTAGTTCATAAATTTCCCAGGGTTTGTACTTATTAATAAATTGCTCTGGGATTTTTGCTTCTGTTTTACAATGATATATTAATTGTTCAAAATATGAAAATTTTTGGTGGTGGTTTATCAGTTGGAATGACCTCTATGAGCTGCGGAATTTTTGGAAATTGTTTAATAATATCAATTATATTGTTCCTCATTTTCCTTTTGTCAAAAATACCAATATCATGTAACCCCAAAATATTTTTATTTAGTGATTGACATAGTTTTGCCATTGATATTGCCATGACTTTCCTTCACCATAGCAGCTGATTGCAAATGGTCTTAATTTTAGAGATAAAAGCCTTTGAGAAAGCAACCACCAGCATCATCAATCTATTAAGTAATTGAATCTTAGAATATACCCACATATAGGTATTGGCTAGAGAGTCTGCTATTTGCTAGATTTCATTTTTCAATTTGTTCTGCAAATGACATCTCATGCCAGTAGTCCCCAGACCCAATGGAAACCCAAGAAATGAGCCTGGCTTTCCTAGAAAATTGATGTACATGGCATTCCCATGAATATGGTCCATGCTGCTGTTTTTTTTTATTGAAACCTAGTTTAAATTCCTTTGAGTATTCTTCTAAAATCATCTGTAGTTTTGGTATCTGCTTTTTTTGATGACAGGACAACTATAATATCATCCATGTATGAATGCGGGTCAATTTTTGGCCTGTTCCTGGGATCTCCATTCCTTCAAATACCTGTTGTAGTCAAACAAGAAGGGTATTTATATATAAAATGAATAAGTTGGCATTAAGTGGGGACCCTTGTGAAAGTGATTTAGTTTGTGTGAAAGCTGGCGAATTTCTGCCATTTAAGGTAATGTGAAGCTCACGATTTAAGAGTAAATTTGCTATAACATATATATATATATATATATATATATATATATGATTTTGGAATTTCAGTATCATTCAATAATCTCAACAGTATAGATATATCAACATTGTCAAAAGCCAAAGCAATATATAGCTGTACAACAATCAGGCCATATCTTTTTTTTTCTCTAACTGATATCAAAATAGCCTTAAATAACATAGCAGCTTGTGTGGTAGATGAATGTTTTTTGTCAAATTGAAGTGGAGAAATAATCAGCAAAATAAATGGTTCTATTTTATCTTTAATTACTTTCTCTAAAATTATTATTATTATTATTATTATTATTATTATTATTATTATTATTATTATTATTATTATTATTATTATTATTATTATTATTATTATTATTATTATTATTATTATTATTATTATTATTATTATTATTATTATTATTATTATTATTATTATTATTATTATTATTATTATTATTATTATTATTATTATTATTATTATTATTATTATTGATTGATAAACAGAGCAAAACTCTCCATACAGTATTGCCACCTATGCTAAACAGAGTAATCAATGGATGCCAGAAGGCTTGTGCATAAAATCCCTATCTAATGCCTACTCATCCAATATCCCCAAACTAGTTTCTGGCTTGTGGCCTTCGTCAGTGAGGAGCTTTGGATCTGAGAGCACTGCATCTAGATCTTAGGATCTAATGCAACCCTCTAGCAACCACCTTTTATCTCTAACATCACATGATCACATTTCCTATACTAGCACATTAATTGTTGATAAACAGAGCAAAACTCTCCAAACAGTATTGCCACCTGTGCTAAACAGAGTAATCAATGGATGCCAGAAGGCTTGTGCATAAAATCCCTATCTAATGCATACTCATCCAATATCCCCAGACTAGTTTCTGGCTTGTGGCCTTCGTCAGTGAGGAGCTTTGTATCTGAGAGCACTGCATCTAGATCTTAGGATCTAATGCAACCCTCTAGCAACCACCTTTTATCTCTACTTAACTATAAAACTACTCTGTTTAGCACAGGTGGCAATACTGTTTGGAGAGTTTTGCTCTGTTTATCAACAATTAATGTGCTAGTATAGGAAATGTGATCATGTGATGCTTAATGGTTTAACACCAATCCTGCCTAATAGGATAGTGGTGGCTATGGTTGTAAAAGAGCCAAAGACACCAAAATGTATGGGTGCTGAACTGAGTTCAGACCCATATGACTATATAAGCTATTGAGCTTAGATTGAAAATATTTTTGTGTTTTCAATTTCATTCTCATAGTTTTGCAGATAAGTAGAGATAAAAGGTGGTTGCTAGAGGGTTGCATTAGATCCTAAGATCTAGATGCAGTGCTCTCAGATCCAAAGCTCCTCACTGACGAAGGCCACAAGCCAGAAACTAGTCTGGGGATATTGGATGAGTAGGCATTAGATAGGGATTTTATGCACAAGCCTTCTGGCATCCATTGATTACTCTGTTTAGCACAGGTGGCAATACTGTTTGGAGAGTTTTTCTCTGTTTATCTTTTATCTCTACTTAACTACAAAACTATGAGAATGAAATTGAAAACACAAAAAATATTTTCAATCTAAGCTCAATAGCTTATATAGTCATATGGGTGGCAATACTGTATGGAGAGTTTTGCTCTGTTTATCAACAATTAATGTGCTAGTATAGGAGATGTGATCATGTGATGCTTTATTATTATTATTATTATTATTATTATTATTATTATTATTATTATTATTATTATTATTATTATTATTGTGGTTGCTGTTGTTGTTATTATCATTATTATTATTATTATTATTATTATTATTATTATTATTATTATTATTATTATTATTATTATTATTATTATTATTATTATTATTATTATGTTTCAAAAGGCCTTTATTGTCTCAAAAGAATACAACATTGGTGGTTATATAGTAAATTAACTGCTATAAGTTAATTAAAAAAATTTTAACATTTACATTGTCATTTTTGATAGAGGTCTTTCTGAATTTACATGAGCTTAAAACATAGTTCTTGTCTACATATAATATCCCGGACTGTCCATTCTGCTTAGGTCAACAGTCCAAATGTTATAACACAATTTTCATTTTATTTTATGTCCCAAATGGGTCAAATATAATTTATCATTTGAACCCCATTAACAAATCAATCACTTATAACATGAGATGGTACACACGTAAATATAAAAGTATAATACTGTTAAACTTATATGTCAGGAAATAAATATTGTAAATCATATATTAATTCATTGCAAGTTTAAAACATTAAATCATCAGAATGATTATTATTGTATGTTATTTAGAATGTGTGAAAGGCTAGATATTTAATAAGATTGTTTAAATAAGCTGGTTAAACTACTCTTTTGACAGCCAAATGTATTAATTTGCTTTTATTCTAACAATTGATAATATATCGTCTCAAAAGTGTATATTGTGCTCGTAATATATTATATTATCCATTGAGTGTGGCATTCTGATAAAAATGTTTAGATAGCTTAGTTATTCAAAGTCAGAATATTAAGGTTTTATTTGTTTGTGCACGTTCATAAGTGTATAAATAGGGATAACCGCAAACTTAAGTTAATAGATTTATTTGTGAATTTAAAGATTAGGACAATTAGTCTTATCGTGAACCGATTACATTTAATTAAATCTTAAGTGTAAATAAATGCTTTGTTTATTTATTCAAAACTATATCTCGAGTTATTCTTATATGCATTCATATTCTAGTTTTCACATCTCATACATTATTACAAAATAAGTATATTATTTTATAACTTTGATAATAAATATGTTGATATCTGATAATAGTGTTTCTTTGATACAAACATTACATGAAATACTTTATCATTTGGTAAACTTTTGAAAAGGTTGCATAATTATTTTATTATTAGATGATGATGTGAGATTAAAAGATACCCTACTTCGTTCATTATAAATTATTAGCCCAGTAAAACATAAGCCAATTTAGTTCATTATATTTTTATTATAATTTATAGTTATAAATTACTGGCTAATTAAATTTCTTTAATCTAATGTTGTTTTAGATTCCCTGAGATCTGATTTTATATTCCTTGATTAACATTAATTCAGCTATTTAGATTAGGATGTGTTGAATAATAGTGTTATTTAGTGTTATTCTTTTCTTTTTGTCAAAGATATATTGAGCTAATATAGAGTATATTTAGATGATGGAAGAGATCAAATTGCAAATATATTTTATTAGTTTGAATAAATAAAACTCTCCTGGTCTCCATCATTCAATTGATTAATAAATAAGGCATATATTTTATTTAATAGTTTGTCATATTTTTTCCTTCAATTATTTATATTCTATATGTTATGGACTTGCTGTCATCTCCATTGAGCTAAGCTGCAAGATAAACATAAGTAGAAATGTCTCAGTATTAATTTTAAATCAAATAAAGTATTAAATTATTCTATTCATTAATAGAATTGAAGTTCTGGGCATTTTCTCATATAATGTATAGTCGTGGTGTTGTGTGAGTGGGTTACAATATATATATATATATATATATATATATATATATATATATATATATATATATATATATATATATATATATATATATATATATATATATATATATATATATATATATATATAATAGTGTAAAATATAGAGATTGATAGAACTGATTTAAAATTTTCTGTCTTCTTGGTGATTTGATTGGCTTGTTTTGTATTCTGAACAGACTATTTACTTGCATTGAAAATATTTTATGCTAAGAATAAGTAATATTTTGCCTTGCTTGTTGCCTGTTTTATTTTAATGAATTTAAAATTGCTCTTTTCCATTCAATGATTTGGATCAAATATGTTTAACCTGTAAGAAATCAACAGCACACATCAAGTTTAGTAAAATGTGATTAAAAATAGAAATAATTCTTATTTAATTAAAGTAATCTTAGAAATTATTTTCATTTAATTCAAAAGTCCTTTATTTAACGATTTTTTAATCATTAGATAAAAATATACTAAACATATGTGCATATCAGTGTAAACAAGAGAGCATTAATAGTATTATTAAGACACAAAATGGTGTAAGAATAAAATGTAAGCAAAATATGTTGAGCATATTTTAAAAATTATTGACAAGCAAACTAATTAACCAAGAATTCTCATAAGAATTTAAATATAAAAATAATGATTTTTTTATAACAGTACGAGTTGCTAAAATTAAAAAGTCTGTTCAAGTCTGCTGGAAAATTAATCAAATCGGTAATAATTTGCTGAATATCTTCATTTGAAATATGACAGAATGTTTAATTTTAAAAGTAGAATGAATAGCACAAGCTTAGTATGTTTTGTAATACTTTATTACATACAAACTGGCAACATTAAATAAATATTTTAAATTCAGATGTTTTTGAACCTGACAACTTTATTTTTCAAAAAAAAAAAAGAAGAGATTTAAAATCAAATTTAAATGTTAAATTTTGGTGAAATGCTACTATTAATGTTTTGTATATCAGTAATTAAATAATAAAGAATTGATTATCTTATCTGAATATATACAGCCAGTAATGCATTTACTATTTAATTTGTTTACTACTTGAATAATGGTAGCAGCCTTTAATAATTAATTAAAACTACTTTTTGATTTTTATCGTCAATTTTGAATTATTAACTTATTTTGCTTTAATTATTATTCCTACATTTAAATATGGAGAGATAAATTAATATAGTGTGGATATCATAAACTTAGAACAATGCTATATAAAAATGTAGAATTTAATAACTTATGAAGAACATTTTTATTTAAACTCTACATGTCAAATGTTTGAAATTATCTCATATTCATGGAGTCCACGCAAAATTCATTAATTTAAAAGTAATCCTAACAACTAGAACACATGAATATAAACACATCTTTGGAATTTGGCTATAATTTATAATTCTTACTTTGTGTAATGTGTATTTATTGTTCAAGACATTTTACATTGATTTCATGGATAATATTTAATATTCCAAAAATGTTGTACATATTTTATTTAGGTATTTGAGTAAGAATGAATGAATTTTAATTTTATTGTTATATAAACTTATATATATATATATATATATATATATATATATATATATATATATATATATATATATATATATATATATATATATATATATATATATATATATATATATATATATATATATATATACTTTTACTATGTTTAAATTAAATTCATGGGATTGAATAAAATATATATTTGAGGAAATAGCGCTTGCAAAAAGCTTGAAAATTACTAATAAACTTATGGTGTGTGTCAACCTGTTATGAAGTGTCTTACAGTCTTTCCAGAGTTCTATTCCTATACTCATATCATTTGTATTACATTATTACTATGATTATATTTTGTTATTTGAACTTATATGTAAAGTTCATGATTTATATTTTACTATATTTAAATTAAATTCATGAGATTTAATAAAATATTTGAGGAAATAGCGCTTGTGAAAAGCTTGAAAATTACTAATAAATTTATCGTGTTTCAACCCTTCATGAAGTGTCTTATGATTCATTCCAAGGTTCTATTCTTATACTTGTGTTACTTATATTACATTGTTACTATGATTATATTTTAAGCAAGATAATTCAGTATATTAGTTGTCTTCATTATTGAAATACTTTTCATTATGTATGAACCCACATCTGCTAAATTGCTGGTGTTTTTCTGAATTGTCAGAATAACTGAGGAGGCTGATTTTTGCATTTTAAATATGTAGTCAATATTAATATTGCTTTACAATGTTAAATGGCATTAGTATGTGCTGGTGGTTAATCCACAGACTAGTTAGTTACCATTTTTTTTGCATTTTACACTCATTACTACACTGATGGTTAATCTGCAGATTTGTGTAATTATATCTGTTGCTTCATAGTAGTGAATGAACCCACAGGGCATTCAGTGTTGTATTATTCCTATGTGTACATGAATGTATCCCCCAGAATATCATTTTACTCAATAAATAAGTTTGAGCAAAAAAAAAATTGTATTATTTGCTAAAATCACCTTTTTCCATCTATAACTTATAAGTTCAGTCATAAAGTGTAGCAGGACATATTATCTAAATTATTCTCATGATGATTAAATAAACAAAGGCAAAACTCCCCATACAGTAGTGCCACCCTGTGCCAAACAGAGTAATCAATGGATACCAGAAGGCTTGTACATAAAATCCCTATCTAGTGCCTACTCATCCAATATCCCCAGACTAGTTTCTGACTTGTGGCCATCATCAGTGAGGAGCCTTGGATATGAGAGCACTGCACCTAGATCTTAGGATCTAATGCAACCCTCCAGCAGCCATCTTTTAACTCTACTTTACTACAAAACTATGAGAATGAAATTGAAAACATTGTCAATATCTTCAATCTAAGCTCAATAGCTTATATAGTCATATGGGTCTGAACTCAATTCAGCACCCATACATTTTGGTGTCTTTGGCTCTTAAACAACCATAGCCACCACAATCCTATTAGGCAGGATTGGTGTTAAACCATCAAACATCACACAGTCACCATCTCTATACTAGCATATAATTTGTTGTAAACAAAGTCAAAACTCCCCATACAGTAGTGCCATCCTGTGCCAAACAGAGTAATCAATGGATTCCAGAAGGCTTGTGCATAAAATCCCTATCTAGTGCCTACTCATCCAATATCCCCAGACTAGTTTCTGGCTTGTGGCCATCATCAGTGAGGAGCCTTGGATCTGAGACCACTGCACCTAGACCTTAGAATCTAATGCAACCCTCCAGCAGCCACCTTTTCACTCTACTTTACTACAAAACTATGAGAATGAAATTGAAAACATTGTCAATATCTTCAATCTAAGCTCAATAGCTTATATAGTCATATGGGTCTGAACTCAATTCAGCACCCATATATTTTGGTGTCTTTGACTTTTAAACAACCATAGCCACCATAATCCTATTAGGCAGGATTGGTGTTAAACCATCAAACATCACATGATCACCATCTCTATACTAGCACATAATTTGTTGTAAACAAAGGCAAAACTCCCCATACAGTAGTGCCACCCTGTGCCAAACAGAGTAATCAATGGATGCCAGAAGGCTTGTTCCATAAAATTATGCACAAATTATATGCTAGTATAAAGATGGTGATCATGTGATGTTTGATGATGATTAAATGTTTGTTAATTAATATTTTATCAAAAGTTTGAATTTTCACTTTGGTTTAGCATTCCATTGTAGCTAATTTATGCAAATATAATATTATTCATTATATTATTATAGGTCTATATTATAGGTTTATTGATTCTGGAACTGACACATTGAGCATTTCATGATTTGATGTTGAATTTCACTATATTTTATTCAAAGCAGAAAATATATCAAATTATAATAACATTTATGATTAGGCTTTTATAAAACTGTGCCTATGGGAATAAGGCATGAGTCCCATGCCACCCGGAGTGTCCCCAGGTTGCGGATAGGGGTATGGCCTTCAGTTATGAAGGTTAGCTGTGAATAAGCAGAGTACTGTAAATAAGCAGTTGCTGACAATGGGACAACATTCACTATCAGGAAGTGGTGAAGGAGACAGTGGCATGTTTACTTCTATAAAATGCCACAATTCCTATGATGGTGGATGTATAATGATGAGTGTTGACCACCATTAAATAAGTCAACACCCCGCTGGGTGCTGGGTCAGCAATGGCATTCTTCCAAAGCAGCAGAAGATCACTACAGGTGACAATGATGAGGAGGAAGCGGTAGTTGGATTTTCATTGTATGGGATTTGGCTAGCGCACTAAGCCTATTATAGAGGTTATTGCTGGGCAAAGAAGGCAAACCACTTTGTCTTATAATTCCCTTGTTTTATTATGAGTATGTCTACAGAAATCATTACGTTTGGTGTTGAGACCTTAGTTAAGAATAACTTTGGTGTCTTGCCCGGCAGGAGTTGACATGAGGCTACTCAGGTTGTCAACCTGCAAAATCCTCATAAATATAATTCATTGAGAGGGGATACACTGAGAAATGGAACATGGTATGTTAGATCTTTGAGGAGAGGTGGGAAATTGGAGAATTTGAAAAGAGAGTTGCATTTGAATAATATTGATGTTATGGGATTAAATGAAGTGAGATGGGAGGGATGTGGAGAAGTACGTAGTGGAGATGTAAAGTTGTTTTATTTGGGTGGTGATAGGTCAATTAATGGAGTTGACATTGCTGTGAGGAAGAAAATATGGAATAGTGTGGCAAAGGTTGATGGTATTAATGATAGGTTGATGGAGATGAGAATACATGCAAGTCCTAGAGATTTGGTAATTGTACAAGATTATATGTCAACTAGTTGTCATGATGATATTGAAATTGATGAAATGTATGAGAAGATAAAAGAAAGTATTCAATGTGAAAGAAAAAATTCATGTATATTGCTATTGGGGGATTGGAATGCTGTTGTGGGGAAAGGTAGGGAAGGAAAAATTGTTGGAAATTATGGTATTGGAAAAAGAAATGAAAGGGGTAGTCGACTTGTACAATTTTGTAAAGAGAATGGGTTTGTCATTGCAAACACTTGTTTTAAAAATCATATTCGAAGATTATATACATGGAGAGCTCCAGGTAACAAAGAATGTTATCAAATTGATTATATATTGATTCAGGATAGATATAAGAATGCTATAAAGGGTTCACATGCTTTGCCTGGTGCTGATATAGATTCGGATCATAATTTGGTGATGGCTAAATTAAAGCTGAGTTTAAAAAGAATTAAAAGAGGGAAAAGATACACAAGATGGGACTTAGATAAATTGAGACAAATGGAAAAAGGAAAATTTGGTTTAGTGTGTGAAAATGAATTTAAAAGAATTGTTCAGGATGGGAAATATATTAATGGCTCTTATGAGTGTTGGAATAGAATTAAAAAAGGATTCTTGAAAATAGCAAAAGATGAAATAGGTATTATTCATGTGAGAAAAGTGAAACGACCTTGGATAACTGAAGGTATGTTGGAAAAGATGGAAGTGCGGAGACGATGGAAGAATGTAAATACTGAGGAAGGGCAAAAGGCATATAAGAAATTTAATAATGAATTGAGAAGAGAAACAGATTTAGCAAAAGAAAAGTGGTTGGAGCAAGAATGTAAAGAGATAGAAAGGCTTCAACAGAAGAAAAGATATGATCTGGCATTTGATAGAATACAAAGTATCACTTGAGAGAAAAAGACATGGCTATTAAGTGAGATTGCAGATAAGAATGGAAGGAGGTTAACTGATAGTAATATATTTAAAAAATGGAAAGAATATATTCGGTATCTGTTTAGTAGAGGAAATAATTCAATTGGTTATGAACTTGAAAATGAAGAAGATGTTGCAAAAGATGATAGAGGTATGGACATATTGTCGGATGAAGTAAGAAAGGAAATCACACAAATGAAGAATGGTAAGGCTGTTGGATTTGATGCAGTACCTATAGAATATTTGAGAGAATTGGGAGAATTTACTATGAAGGAAATAGTTGGACTTTGCAATTTGATATATAATAGTGGAGTATGGCCTGAAGATTTTTTAAAAACTATAGTGATTCCAATTGCTAAAAATAACACTGTTAAATGTAAAGAGTATAGGACAATAAGTTTGTTGTCTTATGTTTCTAAAGTGTTATTGAGGATTTTAACTCAAAGGATTTATGGGAAGGTTGATTATTATATTGGTGAAGAACAGTTTGGTTTTCGGAAAGGGAAAAGCACAAGAGGTGCTATTGGTATTGTTAGGATAATTGCAGAAAGATATATTGAAAGAGATAAAGGAATTGCTATATGTTTTATGGATTTAGAAAAGGCATTTGATAGAGTAAGCTGGAATAAACTGATGTCTATCTTAAGAGATAAAGGAGTATTTTGGAAAAAAGGACGATTGATATGGACTATGTATAATGGTCAAATGATAAGAGGTAGATTTGGGTGTAATGACACTGATGAAGTGAATAGAGAAAGTTGAGTTAGTCAAGGGTGTAGTATGTCACTTGTTTTGTTTAATATTTATTTAGAAGATATGCTAAATAATTATTTGAACTGTGGAGGAGCAAATGTTGGAGGGAGAGTAATAAAGTGTATAAGATTTGCAGATGATATGCCTCTTATTGCTGAGGAGGAAAAGGATCTTCAGAATATGTTGAATAAATTGGAAGAAGGATGTATCGCATATGGAATGAAGATTAACATGGAAAAGACTAAGTGTTTATGGATAGGGAAAGATGCAAAAAGACTGCAAATTGGAATCCATGATGACATGGTTCAACAGGTGAAGGGATTTAGATATTTGGGTAGTAGGTTGAGTGAAGATGGAAAAAGTGAAGATGAAGTTAAAAGAAGAATAGCATTGGCAAAGGTGACATTTGTAAAGAGAAAGAAGATATTTTGTGGGCCTATGGAAAGAGAATTAAGGAAGAGATTAATTAAATGTTATGTGTGGAGTGTATTACTGTATGGTTGTGAGACACGGACATTGAGTAATAGAATTAAGAAACGTGTGGAAGCTTTTGAGATGTGAACATGGAGAAAAATGGAAAACATCAGTTGGATGAATAGGGTAACAAATGAAGAAGTTTTGAAAAGAGTTAATGAGGAAAGAAGATTGATTGAAAATATCAGAGAGAGAAAGAGAAACTGGATTGGACATATATTAAGAAGAGATTATAGTTTATTGAAAGATGTTTTGGAGGGAATGGTGAGTGGAATTAAAAATAGGGGATGGAAGAGATTGACATTATTGGATGGTATAAGAGATGGAAAGGCTTATGTGGAATTGAGGAGATGGGCAAGGAAGAGAATGAAATGCAAGAATTGATGAACTGATGTAGTGACTACTCTTTGGACCTGTCTATTGGACAGACTACTATTGATTGATTTGATATATATATATATATATATATATATATATATATATATATAGTATATCCATTTATATCTCCATATCCTCTATATATATATATATATATATATATATATTAGAGGAAATGGAATAATATTTTATTTATTTTATTTACTTATTTGTTTATTTATGTATCTATTTATTGTATTATTTATTATATTAAACATCATACATTAATTATTTGTTAATCATAAAATTGTAAATAAATATTAATTTATAATTAAACTTACTGTGCCGTTGCTATTTGTCATTCATAAAACCAGAAATCCTATATCTTGAATAGAGCATACATTGGAGTACATATTGATGTCAGTATGACATAAGAGTGTTAGTAATATTCTGAGAAAACATTTGGGTCCTTTTTTCCTTGGTAATTTATGATGTGGAGGGTAGAATAAAATCCCATTTGCCTTTTCCATCATTTTAGCTTTGTTTTGTTGATTCTAGCACATGATATAAAATTGATTGAATTTATAAACTTATAAATAGGTTTATCGGATAATGTTATGATTGAATTTAGTTTCTTAATATTGTAATTGTCATTCATCAAACATAACAAGAGCCTCACTGCTATTTATTAAATTATAAATTTAATTTCATAGTTAACGAACCCATAATTTCATTCTTATTATTATTGCAAAGTTCATACCTAGGCTAGCATTGGTACCAAAATCATATATGTCATTCTAAAATTCATAATCTTTAGTAGCATCACAAATTATGCTATCTTGTCCATGGTCGTGCATAAGGTCTCATGCAATGAAAATCGCAGATTAATGGTTTAAAAGATAATAAAATTACATACTTATAATTCATCTAATGCACTTTCACATGCTGCTACAATGAGTCTTCACAGTGTACCCTGGCCATGATCAGATTAAACCATAATAATTTCATGTAGGGGTATTAATATCTAACTTTAATATTCTTTAGTATGATCTGACCCCTGCCTTTTAAAATGCTTCTAATAATACAATCAAAATAATTGAAGAGTTAAGATAATTTTAAATAATGATATAATTTGTAAAAACGATTCTATGATAATTTATATGCAACTGTCCAATTAAGTGTCCTATGCTGATATTCCAATTTAATTTACATATAACATTTATTATTTGATATATATATATATATATTATACCGAGACAAAGTCGGTATATGTAAACACACACACACTCAAGCATTATAAAATACTCTTAACGTTATATTTTGTAACCTTTAATAGTTTTCTTCCCACATTTTCTAAAATTACATTTGTAAAAATAAAGATAATAATTGTCTAATTAAATAGTCAAGGCTTTCGTATAAATTAATAAACTAACATTCTCTAAAAAAATATCATAAAAGAAAATATAATATGCCATTATAAATATTAATAGATAATTTCCACTTGTATACGCCACGGGGTATTTAAAATTAGGGTTTCTTTTAGAATTATAATTCTAGTAAAAATAAAACTTATAGAAATGATTTTGAGAAAAGATTAAATGCTCGACTTCTAAGTTAATGTAAATTGTATTGTTCTTGTAAGACACGCACACACGTATGCACTCGAAGTGTGAATGAATAGAAGTTTGTTAACTGAGATTGCAACATGAGATTGCCTAGATCTAAAATTGCCTTGAGCACAAGGATTGAGTGAACATTTACATCGGACGCGGACCCTAACGACAACTCTAAAAATAGGGAACTCTGGGGGGAGATTGGATCCTAAGATAAAATCCATCTAATATAAAGATCACGGAAAATCTAGTTTTTTTTGGGTTTTTTTTTTTGGTTAAACTGACTTAATAGTGTTGCTTATATGTTTTCGCTTAACGTACTTGCTTGTTATATTCAATATAGTGCTTGATATAGCTGATATAAAATAATATACTTTTGTTTCGCCGTATCCGTATTCAAGATGATCGCTGTGAAATTAATACTGAGAGCGTCGATTATCATGCTGGGCTAGGAAACCCTTCAGTGATTGATCGACGCTCCGCCACCAAATATCTCCGAAGCTATGAATATTCACCGACATCTCCATTTGAAATTAATGCTCCAAGTTAATAATAATGTTCCGAGAAATACCAGAATCGTTTAGACCATGCTATGCTCAACTTTAAGTAAAACGAATAACTTCATTATGAAACGCCATCTCCCACGTTCAAATCCTCATTTCATTCGAAGCAGCGGAAGTCGAAATCCAAATCCTAGGTAAACAATTTATTTTACTTTATGTTTTCATTCACTCCACTCGTAAACTCTTAAAGGCAATCTCATAGTTAACTAACTTACACTTGCATAAATTAAATCATAAAAGATTCCGTAATATTTAACCTATTATTGTAACTTATCTTTGTGTAACCTCAACATTCATAAAATCAAATTTAATCTTACGACTTTTCCAAACATGAACTTTAACCTTAATTATTATCCAATAAGTCATCACAATCATTTTCAAGATATAAAATGAAATTTGTATTCCACATTGTATTATGTATAATATGTTTCTTTCTGGGCGAGTGCGTGAATGCGTGTGTGTGCGTGTGCAAATAAATTTTGAATTAATATTGCTTTTTATATTTAATAAATTTGTTCAGTATATAAACAAGTCGAGCATTTCTCAAATCTTTTCATACAATTAAATTCTTATTTTATTTCCTTTTAATCACTAATAAAGTTGTCATTTAATTACACTAATTTAGATTTAGATTTGTTTTTTTTCTTAACCATTTGTTCTTTTAAAATGTCATTTGCCAACATCGTGCCGTAAGTCACGATGTTTATTTATTTACTCTTAGTTAAGATAGGTTTAAGAATTGGGCGGGCCTATAATAAAAATATAAATAAATGTCTAATGCTAATGATGAAAGTAATTCATAGGGGGATGATCTTAGAAGCCTAATCGTTTTGAGGGATGAACGAACTGTCGTATTGGTCACAAACAACCAATAATTAAGTCCAGTACCAGGATCACTCAGTTAGTAAACAAAACTTCCTTTCCATTAGTGTACTGTGCATCCTTTACGTCAGGAGTAATTACTGAAACAATTACATCGTGGCCCTGAGTGACCCTATTGGTCCATGCTAGGAGTTGGAGCTGGTGGGCGGGATTAGACTTCGAAATCGTTTTGACATGACGTAAGGTGATGCGAGAAGTTAAATAATAATTAAACCATCGTGTCTGGCGCCCCCTTGTATTGATAGTAAACAATTACCGATATAAGAAAATAAATAAAGCTTTACGCTATGTCATGTTTGTTTCGGAGCTCTCGATCTCTTTTAGGAAAGTACGGATATATATAAATAGATATACACAGCGTACGGTAACAATTGGCGCTTCCAACGTGAGGCTAATACAAATGACGCTTCCAAACGTGAAGTTAATACAAATAATGTGTTAGAGAAGCAAATCTAGATATTAGCAAAAGCGGCCGAACCTCGTAAAGGACGCAAAATTTTTCATGTAAACAAAAGCTTTGGACGAATACAAATAAACGGAACAAAACGCAGCGATTCATAACATCGCAAACCTTTTAAATAAAAATTGGGAGCTGGAAATAAATAAATAAAAAAAAAAACATAGCGGGAGATAGAGGAGCGGACGTCGATCAGTCGCTGTTATCATAAATAAATAAATAAAATAAAAGTAAAATAATCACATTCCTGTAAACAGTAACAAAAAGTTATAATAGAGCAGATATAAATAAAGAATAAAAGAAGCTTTCACCAAATGGACAACAATAACGATATCGCGTGGGAGGAGACGGGGGAAAGCCCTATAACATTCAAGAAGACAGAGGTGAAAGAGGAGGCCGAATCAGATATGAAAATACTAATAAGAATGATGAGCCAGATGATGAAAGAGATGAGGGAGGATAGGGAAGAAAGAAGGAGAGAGAGAAAGGAGGATAGAGAGGAACTCATTAGGGAGATACGAAAAATAGTGAAGGGAGACACCGGAGAGTCAGAGGAGGAGCAGAGCAAAGAGGAAATAAAGATCGCCGAAGTAAAAAATGAAATCACCTCGATAAAAATAGAGATCGGCACAGCTAAGGCCGAAATAGAAGAGGCAAGGATTGAAGTAAAAACAGCGAAGGCAGGACTGGAAGACATCATACAAAAGGTGGACGCGATAGATAGGAAGATAGAGGGGATCGAGCCACAACAGAACATACCGGGAAAAATCATAGCCAAACGTCTGGAGGAGTTGGAGAAGAGAGTCGAACGGGGAATAAATGCGCGGGAACCAAGCCAGTCATGGGCCGAAAGGCAAATAAAAATTGAAATTTTCAGAGCAGGTGAAAACGAGAGTCCGATGGACCACGTAGAGAGCGCACAGAACCTGTTTTCTGAACCCTCTAAGCCAGAGCCAGACAAAATCAATATTGCCAGCACGTACTTGCAAGGGCCAGCTAGGGATTGGTGGTGTATGATTGAATTTAAACCTAGATCATTCGTAGAGTATCGAGAGGAGATACTACGGAGCTTTTGGAACGCTACCAGACAAGAGGGGATCTATTTCCACATCACCAACGAGAGGTATGGGTCCAAACCGAGCGAGACAATAACCCAATTCTACTACAGGCAGATGGCAGGCCTCCAACAGCTGCCAGCATATCACATGACAGAAGAGCAGATCATCTCGATCATCAGACATAACATACCGACAGACATCAGGCGGATGATGATAAGCCGGGACGACAAGGGCATCCACGAGATGGGAGATGCCATAGCAAAGTTCGAGCGAGCAGAAGGACGGGGAAGGCCGATAGAGAGGCCAAGACAAGAACTAGAAAGGAGAAAACTACCACCAGATCGATACTAATAAACACAAGTGAAAGAAAAAAAAAAAACACACCCGCTGAAGGACACGGATTTGCCCCAGGAATATGATCACCGGATTGCGATTAATAAACCACTGTTACTGTAGGAAAACGACCTCGGACCGGAAGGGACATACATGTCGCATCACATTATACACAAACAAGGGGGGAAGGGGGGTCAATAAACCATCGGTTCAACTAAAGCAGTAACTAACGGAAGAAAACCATCCATTTAAATAAATCAGTATTGTGAAAGCCATTTTAAATAAAGCAGCAAGTCTGAAAGCCATTTTAAAGATTCCTGAAAGCCATTTAGATCAAAGAACGCCGCCCGCCTTCAACTAAAATGTATTAATCAAAAAAAAACACACGGGGAAAAGACACGGAGACCAACGAAAAAAAAAAGAAAAGCCGGATCACGAGAAGTGCACTATTATTGTTCCTTCCCTCACTATTTACCATTGTGCTAGGAGGTACAGAGCTCAGATGTTTTGAATACTTAGGGTTCTAGATTATTCGCTACCTCGTATTTTTCGTCGTTTTGCAGAGGGGACTTCGGAAAGGTCCATCCCCCTGCCTTCCATTAGATAGGCCGTAAGGAAAGGCCTATAGATTCGTAACCTTGCATCGCGGGACCTCGGAAATGTCCATCCCCATGCCAACCTTCCACCCAGGGTGCCTGTACCAGACTGGGCAAGATATACCAGTTATGGCACGCCGAGTTCAGTTGTAGATGTCAATCCGAGCCTGACCACATGACCTGCCACTTCGTTTTCTTTATGTGAGGGGAAGTCGAACTGTAGGGTAGTCGGCTTACACGGAGCGGAGCAAAAAAGAGGGCTCCTAGAGAAAGAAAATAAGTATTCATTTTATTCAACACAGGGTGAAAAATGTAAAATGTCAAACCTCACATAGGTTTAATTTTTTTTGGATGGATCGCGGGGATATATACCGAGACAAAGTCGGTATATGTAAACACACACACACTCAAGCATTATAAAATACTCTTAACGTCATATTTTGTAACCTTTAATAGTTTTCTTCCCACATTTTCTAAAATTACATTTGTAAAAATAAAGATAATAATTGTCTAATTAAATAGTCAAGGCTTTCGTATAAATTAATAAAATAACATTCTCTAAAAAAATATCATAAAAGAAAATATAATATGCCATTATAAATATTAATAGATAATTTCCACTTGTATACGCCATGGGGTATTTAAAATTAGGGTTTCTTTTAGAATTATAATTATAGTAAAAATAAAACTTATAGAAATGATTTTGAGAAAAGATTAAATGCTCGACTTCTAAGTTAATGTAAATTGTATTGTTCTTGTAAGACACGCACACACGTATGCACTCAAAGTGTGAATGAATAGAAGTTTGTTAACTGAGATTGCAACATGAGATTGCCTAGATCTAAAATTGCCTTGAGCACAAGGATTGAGTGAACATTTACATCGGACGCGGACCCTAACGACAACTCTAAAAATATGGAACTCTGGGGGGAGATTGGATCCTAAGATAAAATCCATCTAATATAAATATCACGGAAAATCTAGTTTTTTTGGGGTTTTTTTTTTTGGTTAAACTGACTTAATAGTGTTGCTTATATGTTTTCGCTTAACGTACTTGCTTGTTATATTCAATATAGTGCTTGATATAGCTGATATAAAATAATATACTTTTGTTTCACCGTATCCGTATTCAAGATGATCGCTGTGAAATTAATACTGAGAGCGTCGATTATCATGCTGGGCTAGGAAACCCTTCAGTGATTGATCGACGCTCCGCCACCAAATATCTCCGAAGCTATGAATATTCACCGACATCTCCGTTTGAAATTAATGCTCCAAGTTAATAATAATGTTCCGAGAAATACCAGAATCGTCCAGACCATGCTATGCTCAACTTTAAGTAAAACGAATAACTTCATTATGAAATGCCATCTCCCACGTTCAAATCCTCATTTCATTCGAAGCAGCGGAAGTCGAAATCCAAATCCTAGGTAAACAATTTATTTTACTTTATGTTTTCATTCACTCCACTCGTAAACTCTTAAAGGCAATCTCATAGTTAACTAACTTACACTTGCATAAATTAAATCATAAAAGATTCCGTAATATTTAACCTATTATTGTAACTTATCTTTGTGTAACCTCAACATTCATAAAATCAAATTTAATCTTAGGACTTTTCCAAACATGAACTTTAACCTTAATTATTATCCAATAAGTCATCACAATCATTTTCAAGATATAAAATGAAATTTGTATTCCACATTGTATTATGTATAATATGTTTCTTTCTGGGCGAGTGCGTGAATGCGTGTGTGTGCGTGTGCAAATAAATTTTGAATTAATATTGCTTTTATATTTAATAAATTTGTTCAGTATATAAACAAGTCGAGCATTTCTCAAATCTTTTCATACAATTAAATTCTTATTTTATTTCCTTTTAATCACTAATAAAGTTGTCATTTAATTACACTAATTTAGATTTAGATTTGTTTTTTTTTAACCATTTGTTCTTTTAAAATGTCATTTGCCAACATCGTGCCGTAAGTCACGATGTTTATTTATTTACTCTTAGTTAAGATAGGTTTAAGAATTGGGCGGGCCTATAATAAAAATATAAATAAATGTCTAATGCTAATGATGAAAGTAATTCATAGGGGGATGATCTTAGAAGCCTAATCGTTTTGAGGGATGAACGAACAGTCGTATTGGTCACAAACAACCAATAATTAAGTCCAGTACCAGGATCACTCAGTTAGTAAACAAAACTTCCTTTCCATTAGTGTACTGTGCGTCCTTTACGTCAGGAGTAATTACTGAAACAATTACATCGTGGCCCTGAGTGACCCTATTGGTCCATGCTAGGAGTTGGAGCTGGTGGGCGGGATTAGACTTCGAAATCGTTTTGACATGACGTAAGGTGATGCGAGAAGTTAAATAATAATTAAACCATCGTGTCTGGCACCCCCTTGTATTGATAGTAAACAATTACCGATATAAGAAAATAAATAAAGCTTTATGCTATGTCATGTTTGTTTCGGAGCTCTCAATCCCTTTTAGGAAAGTACGGATATATATAAATAGATATACACAGCGTACGGTAACAATATATATATATAACTGAAAGAAATATATATATATAAAAACTTATAAATCCAAGAAATAATATAATATTTCAACCAGAGGATTGGGGGTAAAATGCTATCAAACTTTGCCGCTAGAGGGCAGTTCAATTATTATTTAAAATACATTTGTAAAAATTTTCATGTGTTGTTATAGTTATATATGTATATTGTAATGGTATATGCCATTACATTAATTTAAAATTAGAATATATGCCATTACATTAATTTAAAATTAGAATTAAAATGGTTTTAAATTCGTAAATAAAAAACTAAAAGCTAAAATTAAAGAATTGTTCAATGTGCGTATATATATTCGCATGGATGCAAAGCTTTAAAAAATATTTTCTTTTTAAAAAAATATATATTTGAACGTACTTTTTTATAAAAAGTACAGAATCTAAAGATAAAATATTTGTCTAAATGGAAATTATGTGTTTATTAATTATCGAAAAGCAGGCTAGCCCTTAGGGATCTTATATAAAAAAGTCAGATGAAATGTAGATAAGAGAACAAAAATAAATTAGATGTCCAATAGAAGCAGCAACGAAGGCCCGGCCCATAACAAAAATGTAAAACAGGGGGCCATTGTTCAGTGAATCTGGACGATCGGTATAAAAGGAAAAATATTGAAATGAAGAACAGTTCCAGCTTGATTGTTTTTGAGAGGTGTGATAGGATGCACTTGTCACTTTCTCTCACTTATTTAAAATGAAATGACTGTAATAGGCCACCTCCAGAACAACAGGCCAGTCTTCAAATAGGGATGTCACAGGAACTGGCACCAGGAGCTGATATTCTTCTGCTGTAAGATATGAACTGTAATATTTAAAAGTAATTGGGAACTTTCATTAAGATTTGGCAAGCTCTTGATGTTCAGCTAATCTAAAATGTTAAATGAACTTTTGTCAGAGTTTCAAGTTTTCAAATTGAGTATTAATGTTTCATTTTTACACATTTGAGTTTGCTAAAAATCATTTCCACTTTTTTTTAATATTTATTGTATAAATTGTTTAAATGCATTAGATTTAAGTTGGGTATGGATGCTTGCATAGATTCATTGGCGTTTAATTATGTTTTTGTTTTCATATTTGATTCACTATATAGACATTCGGTAAATAATGATACCTTATTGTGAGTATCTAAAATGTATTTATTTGGTTGTCTTTTGGGTTATTGGTGTCAATTTGGCATCTTATGACGAACACCATTGGGTTTCTTGTGGATTTTCCTCTGCAATTCCATCATTGACTTTATATTTTGATCATTTATGTTTATTTTGTAATGTTTAACCATGTAATCTATGTAGCCTACGTATACTCAACATTATAAAACAAACTTTTATAAAATCCATCTGTGTGAATTTATATAAATGTTTAAATTTAAGTTGGGCATGAATGGCCATATAGATTTGTAAAGTTATATTAATTAATAAAGGGAGAGTTAATCTTGGGTTATTTGTTTCATAGTTAGATTGGGTGAATGGATTGGATATCTTGGTGTAATTAGTAAATGTAATATGAGCTTCGCTACATGCAGAATCACATCATATGCTGCACACACCCTTTTTGCCTATGGAAGGGGATAGTAACACAGAATATGCAGTCTCTTGCTATGGAGTTTTTTTTATTGCTCTTCTCGTCAAACAGATGTAGTATTCATGTCTGGATGAGAGTCAATGTCTTCTTTAACCATGCTGTTCAGATGTACATTCCTGTCAGTATGGTATTTCTGCTGTTGTATTCATATTGCATAGAATACATCAATGTATCAGATGGATTGATGTCAGTTTGACTGTGAATTATTGGCCTAAGTTAAATAAGGGATGGAATATTTTCTTTCAAATGCAATCTATGTAGTTCATTCATACTCGACACCCTCAAAAATATTATTAAACAAATCTGTGCGAATAGTTTAAAATAATAATTTTAATTTAAATCTTACTATAAAAAAAATAATAATAAATTTGATTCCTCAATTTTATCTATATGTGCATTAATAAATGTTTGTATTTTACTACTGGCAGTGGCTTCGTTTGTTTTATTATTTTAATATTGAAGATATTTTTAAATAAAGGATTATATTTATAAATCTCTGCATCTTTCTGAGCTAGTGGCATGGGCTGATGGTCTGAATAAAACAAGTAACATGTGAATCTTAACTTACATATCTGCCTACTATATAAATTTTCTAGGTTCAAGTAGACTAGTGGCACTCTGTATGGCAGATATAGTAAGACTCATATATATATATATATATATATATATATATATATATATATATATATATATATATATATATATATATATATATATATATATATATATATATATATATATATATATAATGCAAATCAAATACTACCATTTAATGATATAAAATATATATTAATACAATCATTATTTTATATTGGCATTTGATAATCTATTTGGATGATTTAACAAAGAATTTCTGCCAAACAAAAAATAAATAAATAAACAAATATATATAGTAAAAATTGACTTCCATTATTATTAATAAGTTTAAATTCAAAAATAAAATTATAAGTTAGATTAAGATATCACAAATGTATATAATATTATAAAGATAAAGTTTAAAATGTTAGAAAATAATAATAATAATAATAATAATAATAATAATAATAATAATAATAATAATAATAATAATAATAATAATAATAATAATAATAATAATAATAATAATAATAATAATAATAATAATAATTAACAAATAAAAAACAGGCCAAATTTTAATTACCCCATATGATTTCCTTTACTGTCTCTTCATTTCACAGACCACTAATTATTTCAGGCTTTTGTTTTTTTGTTTTATCTATCCCAGGGTTAAGGGAAATAACTTTAAAATATGTATACATATTATCAACATGTAATTTTATAGATTTTCCTGTTTTTGGAGTAATTAATTCCAGGCATTCTCTTTATATTCAGCTGCAGAAATAAATTGATTTTAAATATTAAGTTTAGTATCATATAAAGAACCTTAAAAGTATATATATATATATATATATATATATATATATATACCTGGGTCCTGTTGTATGTGGTACATAGGTTCCACAGAAAACCCGCATTAAAAAAATCACACAAAAATAGACTTAATTTACCTTAGAAAAATGGAGGATAGGTGCTGTAATTTTCAGAATTCACATAAAAACAATGCAACAATAAAAAAATTACTTTAAAATTCACATTCAAAAATAAGCAAATAAAGTATGATTAATAAAAAAAAAATTATTTGAAAATAATTAATACAAGCTGAACTATTTTTACTTTTTTTATTACTACAGTATTTAATTTTACATTTTTCATACATATTTTAATCATTACCACTAGTGTTGTTTGTAAACTGGTAAGAAATCAGACTCAATGTGGTGTATTGTGGCTTCTCCATAAACAAAGTTAAAAATCTCTCAGCAATTATTCCCAGAGAAACCAGTTAGCCACTTTATTTTTATTCATGATGTAAAGTACACCTAGGATCAATTTCGGTCTTCAGCTGTGTTAATGGTTTTTGTTTCTATATTAAAAAATGGGATCACAATCAAAACAAAAAGATTATACATTATCATTAAAAAGATTATTTTCAGTTTATAAAGTCTTTGTTTTTTAATTTAAAAATCTAAAACATTAATTATTTCTGTTATATATAACAAATATGTTTTAAAAGTTTAAATTTTTTGAATATTTATTGTGATATTTTTATATGTAAGTATAAATCTATTATTATTATTATTATTATTATTATTATTATTATTATTATTATTATTATTATTATTATTATTATTATTATTTACTCATTAGTATAAATAGGTTATTTACATAGAAGTTAAAAATCTAAGTACTGCTTCATGCCATATTCATGTTAGCTGCTTATATAACATTATATTTTTGAAAAATAAATAAATAAATATTTCAAGTCAAAATAAGTTATTAATAATTTATATTTCTTGATATCTAATGAATATAGTGAAATATAAAAAATATTAAGAAGAAATATGAATCAAATAACTTTAAAATTGCATTAAAATAATCCACATAAAATGAGACCCTATATATATATATATATATATATATAGGGTCTCATTTTATGTGGATATATTATAATATATATATATATATATATATATATATATATATTGTAACCGCTTGCGTTACACGGTACACCCATAATGATATAGTGTGTGCACATATGTATATATAAAGTAAAGGAAAAGTAGAAATAAACACAGTGATAAATTTCTGTAGATATTTTTCTACATTTCCTAAAATAAAATAATCAGTAAAGTGTTAAATAATAATTCTGATTTAAAATAAAAATTGTTTTATAAATGAAACTGTTAAAAGGTCTGAATAAACATAAATATTGTATTATTATTATTATTATTATTATTATTATTATTATTATTATTATTATTATTATTATTATTATTATTATTATTATTATTATTATTATTATTTTTATTGTGAAATGTAAAACACAATAATGTATTCAATTTTTTTTAATTAATTAAAATATGTTTTCAAAGGGATTAGAGAGCTAAAAATAAAAACCCTGTTTTCATCAATGTATTTGTATCACCTTAGATGATTCTATAAAAGGGCTGATAACAAAATTAGCTCCAGTCTGATTAATGATTTCTGAAGAGAACAGTCTGGTTAATAGTTTTTTGTAATTAGGTCAGGTGAAAAGTTGATTGCATTAATTTCTTGCAACTTGATGAAGTGCAGCAGTAGGTTTTTTTGCTGACCATAAAATTTGAAGAATAGCTACCATACACTAACTGATGTAGCTGAAGGCAATATAATACAGTTTTCCTTAGCAGGAGTTTGAATTTACATGAAGAAAATGACCCACATCTTTGTGCTGAGATTCATAGCCTTAAATGTGGAGAAGACAGTGCTTGCCTAAAATCTATTAAACCAAGATAACTGCTTGCCTGGAATAATCCTAGATAGAAAGTGACCAACTAAAGATCAAGAGTTTTCATGGATTGCATACTTTTATCTGATGATGACAACAAACATTGATTATATTACTTAATGGACCAAAAAACCAGCTTGCTAAATAAATAAGTATATAGATGCTCACTATCTAATGGCAGAGAATCCCAAATAAACATATATACAGCTGTGGTGAGTAGATTTATATATAATAATGAAATTTTAAATAATTTCTTTAGTAAAATGACATTTTAAAACTGATACATGAAATTGTACTTTTTATGTTTATGGTGGGTGTATAGTTAAGCAGGACTGTATGGATGCAGGGTGTTCATGGTGCTTTGAAGTATATGCTTGGCACTGTTTAGACCTACATATTGAGCATCAAGGATAGTCCAGCAGTGTATATAAAGGCCTCATGAATAGGCCTTGGTCTCATGAATAGACCTTCATCTAAAGCTTATAAAACTCACAAGAGATGAGCAGGGCTGGATCAGTGCCTGATATTTTTTTCTGCATACTTTTTCCTGTGGATGATCTATCTAGGTACTTAGAAAGGGCAATGCTTAAAAATGATGTGTTTTCTCATGACATCATTGGGCATTGTGTACTTATTCCATACTTGATTATCCACTTATCATCGTGTGAAGAGCTGCAACTCACATATTCACTTTTCTCTCTCACCTTGCCTACTTCATGAGCATTAACTAATCAAGCAGAAAGTCATTTTGAAATTTATATTTTCTTAATTCTATAAAACAATTGTATATTTCATTTATTGAAAAAAAGACACTTTAAATCAATCAACAACCATCTGTCAAAAATTTGAATGGATTTATTTTAAGGAAAAAATGCTATATTTAACAAAAAAAATAATTGTGAAAATAACTTTTATCATTATAACCAATATGTAAATATTATGTATATTCCAAATGGAATTTGTAATTGTAGAAATTATTGTTATTTATTGTATGACAAAATTAAATTTATAAATAATATGGGCACACATATATGTCAATGCTTGTCAAATAGGACATATATGCAAGTTTTAATAATTTATGTTGTTGAATATTAATTGTATATTATAAAATGCACATCTGTGTGCATATATATGTAAACCATAATAATAACTTGAATTGTAATGTGTAATTTTATAAATTAATGTGACAATTTAAGTGTTGAATAGTAATTATTTAAATATCAATGTGATCATTTGCAATTTTGTATTGTAATCAAAATCAGAAAGTTTATATGTGTGTAATTTTATTTTTATAAGACCTTAAATATTATTTATATTTTTGTTATTAATACACTTGTATTTAATTGTTAAAAATTGTTTTTGTCATCTCTTGGTCACATACAGTAATAGAGTTTGTGTTCTCTGAGCTAGATTCGAGCACAGTGTGAACATATAAATGGGGATGTGTATCTAGTGATTTGGGCATCCAGAGATGACCAATCACCATCCTGGTTGGCACAAAAGAGAAAAATTTTAAAGCTAATGCACTATCTTTTGTTTTACTTTAGTTTTATTAAAATTTAAGTTTGAAGTTGGCCAGTACAAGTGGCCTGAGCACTGATGATGATCAGCATGTTTTAATGTCCCAGCATTATTGTTTCCCTTTCTGATTATTGTGTACTTTAATGGATGGGAACAAAGCTGGTGAATCCAAGTTATGCTTAAATAATTGCCCAAGATGGCAATGGCTCAATAGTTAGCTTGGTCTAAGGAAGACCCAATTTCAATCCAGTCACAAGGTTGACTGTTGATTTATATTTTTTATTGTTTAAATCCAGCCACAAGATGGTTTGTTGATTTTATTCTGATTTATTGTACTGATTTTCTTATTTCTAATGATGATGATGGGTGGTTATTTCTCTTGAGTATTTACTCATGCTGAAACTTATTTTATAATGCTGGTTGATATATGGTCGATGGATAATTATATTTGTAGTTGCTCTTCTGAGTTAGCTTCTTATCTCTCAATGTTCTCAGAGATTCTCTAATCTCATACTCTTATAATTTAATATTATTTGGGATAGATGATGTTTTGTCATAACCCCAGGTTCACTTTTTTATTTCAATACCCCCATTCTGTTACAATATATATATATATTGTAACGATCTGGAGAAGATAGACTCACGTAAACTGCACTACAGGGCGCCATCTAGGCATTCGAACGTAGAAAAATTTATAAAGTAGGCAGATACGTAAGTAAAAAAAAAAAATTCTTTTTTAAATATTTTGGTTCCGGTCATTAGCCCATGTCACTAGCTCAGTGTAATAGCAAAGATTTAATAATATAATATAAGAGTATATATATATAAAAAAGAATAAAATAAGCCACTGCCAGTAATTAACATACAAACATTTATTTATGCACACACACACACATATATATAATATATATAAGAGCGTCGTATATAACAATATATATATATATATATATATATATATATATATATATATATATATAAGATTGAAAATTGTTTTAGTATCAGTTTACATTTTAACATTTAACATTATTTTTTTTAACTTTACTTTAGATTTTTAATTTACATTTTAATTTCTATTATATTATAAGTTTACATTTTAATTAAGTTCGCACAGATGGGATTATAAAAGCTTGTTTTAAGATGTTGCATATAGATTGGTTACATAGATTACATGGTTAAAAACATTTCAAAGTAAACATAAACGATCAAAATATAAAATCATTGATACTGACAATTGCAGAGGGAAATTTATAAGTAACCCAATAGTATTCACCATAATATACTTGCATTGTCACCAATGACTTAAAAGACATCTGAATAAATACATTTTAGATACTCACTGTAAGGTATCATTATTTATCGAATGTCTATATATTTTGATCAAATATGAAAACCCAAAACATACTTAATCGATAACCAATCCATGCAAGCGTCTATAAACAACTTAAATTTAATGCATTTTTATTTAGGATCGAGTATAAATAGACTACATAGATTTGCATTTGAAAATAAAATATTCTATCCCTATTTAACCTTAGGCTACAATTCGAAGTCAAACTGGCATCAATTCATCTGATATATCGATGTATTCAATGTAATACGGAATACAGTAGCACCAAAAAGATTAAGAGAAGACATTGACTCTCATCAGATAGGAATACTACATATATCTAACGAGAAGAACAATAAAAAAAAACTCCATAGAAAAGAACTGCATTCTCCATCTCATAATTTCCTTTAATAGGCAAACAGGTGAGTGCGGTGTAAATATAAATGATTCTGCCAGTAGCGAATCTCCGACTACATCTACTAACTACATCAATATATCCAATCCATTAACAATGAAACAAATAACCTAAGATTACCATCCCCTAATATAACTTTACAAATCTATACAGCTATTCGCGCCCGACTTAAATTTAACATTTATATAATTTAACTTAATGGAAAACAGAAATCATAATAAAACTTAAAAAACAAAATTAAATAAATGGAAATGATTTTAAATAAATAAATAAAAAAATACATCAAATAACATTAATAAATTAAGTTGGTCAGATAGGATAATATTGAAATCATTTAAATATGGAAAATTTTAATTTAATGTTCATTATTTATAAAGTTCTTACGGTTTAAAACAGTTCATCTTTATCCATTGCTTGCCATGAACATGAATTCCCACGCCATCCTAAAAAGATTGGTATCCATTTAGCCATTGTTTTATTTATTAATTCAGGGTTTTTTTAGTTTAGTTGGTCCTCAATGTAGAAAACGATAGTCATTTCTCTTCTTTTCTTTGGCAAAACTGAAGGAATTGAATCATGCATCTCTTCAATCCCTTCTCCCGCACCTCTGCACTAACACATATCTGTCACATCGTAATAATCATAATCTCTAACTAATAATTTCCAAACTTGTCTTTTTATATTACTTTGAAAGATTGACTTAATATTACGTTATCGATGTGATGATCCTTTTCGTTGAGGTCCAGTTTCCCAATGGATTTATTTTATTTGCTAAAAGTTCCTATTGTTTTCCTATCTGACCGATGTTTTTACATTTAAATGCCCAAGGCTGATTTACATTGAATAATTAAATTTATCATTTGCATTTCTGATTAATTAACCTGTTTTCCAAATCAAAGATATATTTAAAGATAAATTTAAAGATATAATTTTATCTCCAAATCTTTTTAAAATTTAGTTTTAAAATACTTTTTCTTTAATAAAGTTTTATTTTAATAATTTTTCATTATCTGTGCGATTTAATATATACGAGTTTAAGATGATATTTAATTTCAATTTTTAATTCTTAAAGAATCTTTTTAAATGCGAACTTTTTAATTTACTGTCATGTTTAATAAATAAAAAAAAAACAATGTAATGAACGTCTGTGCTTGTTACAATATATATATATATATATATATATATATATAATATAGCATTTGTATATATATATATATATATATATATATATACTTACAAATGCTGGTTTGATTTTAGGCTGTGCATTTTTACTGGACTCCAAAAGGTAATAAGATAGGCAAAAAAATTTTAAAAACCCCTGTATAATAATGTTCACTTTAGCCAACCATTTTGATGTTATTCAGGTCGAGGAATTATATTGATATCCAAATGAAGAATTTGTGGAATAGATAAAATAAAGTTATGACTTGTTTCTTTTTTGTTTTATGATGATTCCCTTGTGTTTCCTTAGTAATATTTGTCTTATTGTTATAACTCATGTGCTAAGTTAAAAATCTTTAATACTGCTGATTGTTGATTTTAAAATATTTTTTAAACAACAAAAGAAAAATAAAGTCAATAAAAAACATTACGTTGAAAAATTTATTTTATAATTTATAAAATAAATAAACAACTAGAATTATAACAGTATATTCAATATATAATTTACAAAAATAAGAATACAATCTAATTATAATTAGGAATTTAAATGTTCCTGTTGATAATTATATATATTGTACCGAGACAAAGTCGGTACAGGTATATACGCACACACACGAGCAATGTAAACACTCTATATTTTTTCTTCTTTCACTTTCAACTTATGAAAAAGGAAAATATTAATAATAAATGTAGTTTTCTTTCAATGCGTTATAAAATACATTGTAAAATAAAATGTTAATATTTCTGATTAAATAGTTTAAGGCTTTCATATAATTTACTATAATCATATTCTCTAAAAAAAAAAACAATAATAATAAAATATAAAATATTACTAATATGCCATTTTAAATCTCAATAAGTGATTTCTACTTGTATATGCCGCGGGGGTAATTAAAAAGGGGTTTATTTTAAATTATAACTGTAGTGAAAGTTAAAAGCTTATAGAAGTGATTTTGAGACAGATTAAATGCTCGACTTTTAAACTAATGTAAGTTAAATTGTTCTCTTAAAACACGCACACATGTATGCATAAAAAGTGTGAATAAGTATGAATTGTTTCTAACTGAGATTGTAATATGAGATTGCATAAACCTAAGATTGCCTCAAGCATATGGATTGAGTGGACATTACATAGGACATGGACCCCAACAACAACTCAAAGAATATGGAACTCTGGGTGGGGATTCGATCCTCAGATAATAACCAACCCATATAAATATGAACCTAAATCTAAAGAAAAGATCTTTTACACTCTTTTTTTTTTGTTTATGCTTATAGTTTTTTCTAGATTCCTCCGGAAGCTACAACTAGAACTTTTCTCTTTTTTGCTATCCGGTTTGTCCAATATGATCACTGTGAAATTAACATTTAGAGCGTCGATCGTCATGATGGGCTAGAAAACCCTTCAGTGATTGATCGACGCTCCGCCGCCAGAACATCTCCACAGCTATGAATAATCAACAACAGTTCCATCCGAACATAATGCTCCAATCAGTCTAAGGACGTTGTTCCATTTAATATACAAGAATTGTCCAAACATACTACGCTGAACTTATGTGAAATGAATAACCATGTATTATGGAAACATCATCTATCAGGTTCAAACCCTCCCAAATTAGAAGCAGCAGAAGACTAAGCAAAATCCTAGGTAAACATTTTTTTTATATAATGCTTCCATTCATTCTTTATGTAAACTTAAAGGCAATCTCATAATTAATTAAATTTGACTTCGTAAATCCAATATAAAATGACCCGTAATCTTTCATACTTAAATCTTATTATTGTAATCCCAACTTTCGTAAATATAAAAATATCAGATGCTACATAGTCCATCATATTTAAATCTTAGGACTTTTCCAGTTATGAACTTTGATCATAATTATTATTTTCTTTCGCAGATAAACTATAACACACACCTACTTTCAAATTGTAAAAAAAGGAAATATATTTTATCAGTCATGTTTATTATGCACAATGTTCTTTTCTGTGCGAGTGCGAGAATGCGTGTATGTGCGTGTAAATAAAGTTATTAATCAATGTTTCATTTTTTTATGATCAATAAATTTTTTTTTTAATTTAAACTAGTCAAGCATTCTTCAAATCATTTCTATAATTAAATATATTTTTTTTGGAGCTATTATTATTGTTAGCATTTATTCATGCAATTAATTATTTTACTTTTAAATTTGTCTTTCTTATATTTTCTTTGTTTTTATTTCTTTTAAATTTCATTCATAAACATCGTGCCATAAGTCACGATGTTTACTTATTATGTAGTTAACATAGATTTAAGAGTTGGGAGGGCCTATTATTAATAAATATAAGTAAATGTCAATAGAGCTAGTATAAATAATTTTATTGGACTGTATGATAAAGGGGGGATGATATTATAAATGTCTAAGTTGTTTATTCTAATGATGCCTCAACCGAACATTCGTATTAGTTATAAATAACCAATGATCCCGTCCAATGCTTGGATCGATCTGTTAATCAACCGATCTTCTTATCCATTGGTTAATATTGTGTCATTTGCCAGAATAATAGTCTTGAAGGCAATTTCATCATGACCCTGAGTGACCCCTATTGGTCCATGCTGGGAGTTCGAGGTTATGGGCAGGGATTAGACTTCAAAATCGTTTTGATATGACGTAAGGTGATGCGAGAAATTAAATTGTTAATCAAATCATCGTATCTGGCGCCCTCTTGTGTTGATAATGAACAACTATTGATATAAGAAAAAATAAATAAATCTTTACGCTGTATCATGTTTGTTTTGGAGCCCACAATCCCTTTTAGGAGCGGTTTAATAGGGAGCCGGTGTAAAGGGGAAAGGGCACGGTAGAATATATATATATATATATATATATATCATCAACCATTATCAATCCACTGCAAGATGAAGGTCTCTCCAAGTTCATTACATCTTTTCCTATCTTTAGCTTCTATTCTCCACATCACCCCTGCACACTTTTTTATTTCAACCCTTTCTGGATCTTTAACAATATCTTGGAATCCAGTTTAATATTCCAATTGTCCATATGTTATCATCTCTTCTAACAATATGTCCAGCCCAACTCCATTTCAGTCTTTTAATTTTTTCAATCAAGCCAGTAACACCTGTTTGCTCTCTAACCCATACATTGTGTTCTCGATCTCTTCTTGTTATTCCCAACATGCATCTGTCCATACTTTTTTGAATGGTCTGAAGTCTCTGTATTGCTCTTTTATTAAGTGTCCAAGTCTCAGATCCATAAATAAGGACTGGCAAAACAAATTTATTATAAACATTTCTTTTCAAACACATAGGCATATGTCCTTTTAGTATCAAATTATTTCTACCTAAAGCACTCCAACCAAGTTTAATTCTATTATTATTTTCACCTGTTATACTTCCATCTGTATTAATAATCTGACCAAGGTTTAAACAATCTTTATTTTCATATTTTGAGAAAATCCATTAATCATTACTTTAGTCTTTTTAACATTTATCTTTAGTCCTACTTTTTACTTTTATGTGATAACGCCTGCAACATTTCCTGCAGTTCTAAAGCATTTTTGCAAAAACAACTACATCATCTGCAAAATCTAAATAAATTAAATAATCTCCATTTACTTTCACTTCTTTAGCTTCCCATTTTAATCCACAAAATAATTCTTCCAGCACTGCTGTACAAATTTTTGGAGATATGAAGACACCCTGTCTAACACCCTTTTCAATGTTGATTTTCTTATTATTATTATGTAATCTAATTGTTGCTGTTGCTTTTCTGTAAATATTCTTCAAAATATGACAATATCCTGGATCTACATCTTGATGATCCAATGCTTCAATCACTGAACAAATGTTTATAGAATCAAATGCCTTTTCATAGTCTACCAATCCTAAGCATAATGGCAAATCATATTCATTTGTCCTTTCTATAATTTCTCTCAAAACCTGGATATGATCTACTGTACTAAAACCACTTTTAAATCCAGCTTGTTCTTTTGGTTGGTGGATATCCAGTGTTTTCTGTAGACGAGTTGTAATTATATATATATATATATATATATATATATATATATATATATATATTGATACATCTATATATATATATATATATATATATATATATATATATATGATCAATAGATGTCACTTTACCAAAACCACTGAACAAGCATATATTTGTTTACATAAATGTCAAAGAGTCAGAATTCACTATCTCTTTCATTTGCTCCACCTTCAGCAAATGATAGTGAATTCTGACTCTTTTTATTTTTAAGTAAACAAATATATGCTTGTTCGGTGGTTTTGGTAAAGCACCATCTATTGATCATAAATACAAGCGATAGCAAGTTACATGATTATAACTTGTTTTTATTTTTCATATATATATATATATATATTGTAACAGTATATGCCATTACATTAAATTAAATTAGAATAAAAACTTTTTTTTAATTCATAAATAAAAACTAAAACCTAAAAAAGTAAAAGTTGTTCCATGTATGTATATATATTCACACAGGTGCAAAACTTTAAAAGTATTTCTTTTTTAAATAAAAAAAAGTATTTGAACATACTTTTTTATAAAAAAATATAAAAGATCTAAATATAAAATATTTTAGAAAAAAGTAACATAAGTAAAAATTAGAAACAGGTATTAATTAATTCCTAAAATCTGTAAATGGAAATGATTGTTTTATAAATTAAACAAAAAGCAAACTAGTCCTTGAGGCTCTTATATAAAAAAGTCAGATGAAATATAGATAAGAGAACAAAAATAAATCAGATGTCCAATAGAAGCAGCAATGAAGGCCTGGAGCATATCAATAAATTGGAACAGGAAATCATTATTCAGTGAATCTGGATGATTGGCATACAAGGCAAAATATTGAAATTAAGAACAGTTCCAGTTTGATTTTTTTTGTGAGGTGTGATGAGACACACTTGTCACACACTCTCACTATTTTCAAATGAAATGACTGATGAATTATGAATGGTATTGTTGCAGACCCTGAATCATATGGGTTCTGCAATCAAATAGTTCCAGGATTGAACCAGCTAAGGCCACCTCCAGAACAAAAGAGGGGTTTTCCAATGGAGAAGTCAGGGGAATTGGCACCAGGAATGGGGAGCTCTTCCACTGTAAGATATAAATGGAGAAATTTTACTAAAAGTAATTAAGAACATTAAAGCTTTGACAAGGTAAACCTAATGTTTTAAATGAACTTTAATCTGACTTTTCAAATCAGTTATTAATGTTTAATTTTTATACATTTGAGTTTGCTAAAAAAATCATTTCCATTTTTTAGTCTTATTAATATTTATAGTATAAATTATATAAATGCATTAAATTTAAGTTGGGTATAGATGCTTGCATAGAATCATTAACGTTTAATTATGTTTTTATTTTCATATTTGATTGAAATATATAGACATATGGTTAACAATGATACCTTACATTGACTATCTAAAATGTATTTATTTGGATGTCTTTTAAGTTATTAGTGTCAATGTGTCATCTCTGATGAATGCCATTGGGTTTCTTGTAATTTTTCCTTTGCAATTCCATCAATGACTTTATGTTTTGATCATGTATATTTATTTTGAAATGTTTTTAACCATGTAATCTATGTAGCCAATCTATACTCAACATTATCAAACAAATTTTTATAAAATTTATCTGTGCTTACTTATATAAATGTTAAATTTATGTCAGGTGTAAATGGTTGCATAGATTCGCAAAGTTATGTTAGTTTAAGGGATGGTAAATCTTAGGTTATTTGTTTCATGGTTGGATTGAGTCAATGGATTGGATATATTGGTGTAATTAGTAAATGTAGTATGAGGTTTGCTTTGGGCAGAATCACATTATATTCTGCACATCCCCTTTTTGCATATGGAATGGGATAGTAAAATGGAAAAACGCAGTTCCATCCTATGGAGTTTTTGTATTGCTCTTCTCGTGAGACAGATGTAATTTTCCTGTCTGGATGAGATTCAATGTCTTCTATAACTATGCTGTTCAGATGTACATTCCTGACAGTATGGTATTTGTGCTGTCATATAATGCTGTATTGAACACATCGATGTATCAGATGGATTGACATTAGTTTAACTGCAAACTTTTGGCCTAAGATTAAATAATTGATAGATTTTTTTAAATGCAATCTATGTAGTTTATTCCTACTCGACACTCTTAAAAATATTATTAAACAAATCTATGTGGATTGTTCAAACAAAAAATTTAAATTTAAAAATTAAATTAATAACCAACCTAAAGTAATAAATTTTATTCCTCAATTTTATCTATATGTGTGTAAATAAATGTTTGTGTGTTAATTACTGGCAGTGGCTTCTTTTATTTTTTTTATATTGAAAATATTTTTAGATAAGAATTATTTCATAAATCTCTGCTCTGCTGAGCTAGCATTGGGTTGACAGCTGAAATAAAATATATGTAATTTTTTTAACTTGCGTATATGCCTACTATATAAATTTTCTAGGTTCAAATAATGTAGTGGCATCCTGTAGTGCAGATACGGTAACACTCACAATACCCTGGCCATTATATATATATATATTCATTGCTATTAAAATGTCACCATCACAAAACAAAGCACATATCACAATAAATAAATAAAAATAAACCAATAACAATAAGAAAAAACTAAATGAATAACAATATAACATATGTAAAACTCTGATACAGTAACCAAATCAAAGAGATTTTTTTTGAAACTATAATGGTGCTTTAAAAGAAAAGGTGGATTTTCCAGACCTTACAATACTCCCCTGTTAATAAAAAATACCTTTGTATATGAACAACTATGCCTATGAGGGTAGAAGCTATTCCTCAATTATTGCTACACCATTCATTCAATTATCTAGGAGTAGCCTTTTTGATTTAAGTAATTTCATTGAATAACATTGATATAAATAAAAAGTATTGAAATATATTATAATGCTGTTATTTTTTAAAGTAGCAGGCATCCTTTTTTTTTCAAATAATATATGACATATTTTTTATTTAATATCTTTATAATATGTCAATTAAATGCAGAACAAAATAACAAATGATAAAACATTCACTTAATTGGATTTAAAAAGAAATATATTTACATTTTCAAACAACTCAAAAGGAGATATTACCTGTATAAGATTTGAAGTGAAACATTCATTAAAATGATTTCATATATATATATATATATATATATATATATATATATATATATATATATATATATATTGTAACCCCTCACACTTATCACCAACACTAACAATTACCTGGGGGCACCAATTCTATGGATCATAGAATAAAATATTTATTTAACTTTACCTAAATCTATTCATGAGGCTCTTAATTAAAGCTTTCACCTAAAATAACTCAGTTGAGGGATACAGAAGTGTATGAGGTGTACAATGTACACTAGATGTGGGAGAAAATATTATTGATAATAGGAATAAACATCTATTAAGTTCTATGCTAGACAAAATCAAATTGGTAAATTTTACCAGCTAAAATTAACTAATAATACTCTATATTTCACCTCCTCCCATCATCCATATACACTGAACAACTTCTAATATATTATACAATTAACTAATAACTAAAATAAAATAAAATAAATAATATTTCAGAAATTATAATGTATAACTCACTAGATTTAAACTCAAACTAAACTTATCACTACTAAATTTTAATTATTCACTAATCTAATCTGGCTAAATAAATTTATTATCTAATCTAAATAATATATTGAAGATCTCAGGGAATTAACTTATGGTATGGCTTGATCTAACATTTCTATACTTCAAATTATTATTCAACACTATAAAAATAATATTATAAACCAAACAATACCCTAATTAGATACTTACAGTTAGATAATGAAAGAAATTGGGCACATTTTGATTTCAACTCATCATCTAAACAAAATTAAATAACGAAACTATTTTAAAAATCATCAGTAGGTAATTGGCATCTCATATAGTGTTTGAATCAAGGAAATCAATGTCATCATATCTAGAGACATTATAATTAAGTAAAATACAATTATGTTACATTAAATAAAATAAATGTATAAGCATGTGTAGAAGTGTAAAACACGAATAAATACCAAAGAAGAAATTCCAAATACAAATTTAGATAACAAAATATTTATTAATCAACTAAAAAAAATAGTTAAATCAACATTTATCTTTTTATTGGTATGGACACAAATCCAAAAGAGAATTAATATCATTGAGTACAGATTATACAAGAAGATATAACACAACATGATTCATTAACTTTATATGTCTACTATACTTCATTCCTCAGAAAATTCGATAGATTGGTAAACATTTTATTTGAAATATTAAGTGAATTAAATAAGTCCCTATTATTCGTTATAAATAAATGACTCTTTAACTATCAGTGATTTCTGATAGACTTATACAAAAAATAAAATAAATAAATATGGCCTTACACTTTTAGTATCTAATTACTAAAATACCTTTTTATTCAACTTTTTCTTTGCTGAATATCACTCATTTACTAACTAAAAGTTTATAACAACAACATAGATTAATATTCTAATTATTAAACAAATTAAGATTTTATATTATTACTTTACAAATATCTTGAATAAAATTAAAATAAGGGGATTTAAACTTGGAATAATATTAAACTATCTTACCAAAGACAATAAATACTTCTATTAATTAAATGTATTTTTCTTTGTAGTTTTAAAGTAAAGTATCCTATTGAATAATTAGGTTCTGCTTTGCCAAAATAAAGTAAATCTTGGTATTCATTAAATAATGTCCTTTCTTTGCTTAATTATTTATGCAAATTATGATTTAATGATAAAAATCAATGAGATGAAGCTTAAATGATTACTACAAATGTTTTTTACAATGATAAGTAAAATTCTACATTAATAATGAATTTTTTTATATTAAAATTAACAATCTGTGCATGAATCTGTATTATGCTGTGTGTCAAAGACAATAAATAAATAATGTTAATAAATCTAATCGGTTTGCTTATGTTATTTCAATATAATCATAATATGGTTGGAAGTGAAGATCAGTCAATCTTTATTTATCAACTATAATACAGCTATTTTATAAGACACTATATTTTCCTTTTATTCTTCCTTTTATCATAAACCATCAAACACTAGGCTATAGCATAAGCTGGAAAACATCCAATACTCACATGGGATAACAGATTTATAATTCAAAACAAGTAAATATAACAATAACTTCCAAGTCTATCTTTAAGACTAAACAACTGGTGGAATAGCACATCACCAAATGAAAATTAGGAATATAACTTCTCTATCTTTATACACATTTAATTCAATATATCAAATATAAAAGGAGGACTTAATCCACTCCTATCAATATATACTCCAATACATGGATAAGAAAAGAGATATTCAATTCGATACACTACACTGCACTGCACTGGGCAAACTACCCATATTAAATATTCAACTATCAAATACACTGATTCAATCCCATAAAATATTATAAACATTGTAAAACTTTATAACATATAACCACAAAAATACTTTTCAGTCAGTCATAACAAAGAAATAATAATTCTCTCTTAAATAACTTTCTAATTCTTCAAAATGACCGATCATCTATTCCTTCCGAATCCGATTGATTTAAAGTCATTTTCACTGGCAATTACACATAATTACAAATAAGTTTGATAATAGACTCACACACGTATAAGCATAAGATATACAGACTATTTAAAATCGCAGTATGCAAAGAATTACTGTTAAAATATTAATTATTACTGCTAGAATTAATAAAGAATAAATATCTCATATCTGACAATATTTCAGATTTGGTAATGTTCACAGAACAATTAGAGAATAAAATACTAATTACTATGGATAAAGCAAGACGAATAATTTTTTTATAATATAATACATTAATATTGGCACAAATCTGTAGTTAAATTGAACCTAAATGAGTAATGAAATTGTATGTTATAGATAAAATAACTATTGAAAATAATTATTTGCTAACTTATAAAACGAAATACATTCGGTAAGATTTGATATAATTAACTTTTTTAAAATAATTATTCACCACTTTGAATGGACTCTTCATTTTACAACAGCGTGGATTATTAACACATGCATGACCAAACTTATCTTATTAAAATAATAATAATAAAAATAAAATTACCAGCATAATATATTTTTTATTATGCTATTTGAGACGTTCTTGTAGAAAATAATATAATACATATAATAAACATATTTAAAATAATAAAACATTCCTTAACTAATACTATCTATCTAAATACCATTACATAAATTAAAGTTCTCTTCTTTTTTCTTTCCAAATGAAATGAAACGAAAGTTTATAAAAGTTTTTACACGACTTTCCTTGTCATGTTTTCAAAAAGATAAGAAAAATAATTATACTGCACAAGACAAATATTAAACAGTAAACACACAAAGATAAATATTGATGCATCAAACAATACATTTCCTGCAGAAGAAATAAAATAATATTTTGTTGAATCCCTAAAAGCATATTCAATGTTTTTAGTTTTCCACTAATGAATTGCTATTAACATTGAAAATAATGAATTTCCTTAATTAAACAATATATTTCATAACTTAAGTAAAATAGAAGTTTGTATTTTACTTCTAGGATATATTAAATACTTAATTTCACAATAATAAGCCATTCAGAAATATACGTAGTTCTTCAATTAATAACATTTACTCAGATAAATTCGTTGGTAATATTCATACAGCAATGTCACATAACTTTATACACCTATAATTTCCTTCCTCCTACTAGTTTAGAAGAACACACAATTATTAAAGTACATTTAATGACATATTTAATTTTATATTTTTCTTTTTAGCAGTAAAAATAGAAATAGTTAAGATGCTAGTCTAAGACATATGACGATAAAATTACATATTCCTTGTATATATTTTAAATTTTGAATTTTTTTTTATATTTAGCATGAAATTTGTATGTTAATGTTCTGAGAACGTTCAATGAAAGTTCACATTTTTCCAATACACACATGAAACACGTGGCAATTCTTCTCTTCATATTTCAATTAAAGCTTAAAAATTTAATTATTATAAAATAAACAAATATCCTTTTATCCTTCCCCATTAATTTTAAATTTAAATAAAACAATTTAACAGTCCTATTAAGCATTCCCATTTCTTAAGTAATAATTTATCTTGAATAATGAAATATAAAACTTACATGTATTTTATCATAACGTTGGAACAATTTGAACAATCATCAGGGAGTGAATTGACATATCTTCTAGTAGTTTTTAAGTGCACATTCCACAAACAAATAACATAATTAAAGTTTCAACTTGCACTCTGGAAAAGAAAAATATAATTTCACTACTAAACTTTGCTAAATAAATTATTTATAGCTGTTCTTGGTTAGCTATAACTGCTCTCGTAAAAGTTTTAATTGACTGACTTCTTCAAAAATAATAATAGACTGCCCTTTAAAGTGATAATAGTAGAATGCCCCTTAAAAGTAATAAGTATTGACTTTTTATAACTTTTTTTTAATAATAATTACATCATATAGTTATCTTTAATTGTTTGCGATAATGTTACATCATCAGAAAAAGACTGTCAACTCACCCCTCCCACTTACAAACCTTCTTAATTTATGCAAAAAACTCAAGACAGTAAAAAAAAAAAAAATACAGATGAAAAAAAAAAATATTTTGTCTTTTAAATAAATGAAAGAAAAAAAATATTAAATTAATAATTAAATGTTTTTAAAGCAGGAGAATAAAATTAATGACAATTGTTTTAATAAATAAAATATTTTACAGTATTTATCATTATATAATTCACTTGTCCATAATTTATTGATTTATTTAAAATGTAATTAAGTCAGTTTTGTTTTAGAATACTATTATTGATATAATTAAATATTTGAATGTAATATGGGATATTTAATGACTTAATGAAACATGTGAATGAAAAATGAAGTTGGCTAATGCATGAATATTCAGTAATAATATGCTATAGGTATTACACTGATACTGAGTGAAATGACAATGTGAATGATGATGAATGAAACATATCTCACTGTTTATGTTATAAATTTAATATGTATAAAACAAATGGACCAGAAAATCATTCGAACAAAATTTAATACTGCTTTATGAGCTAATAAAACAAGTAAGTATCAACTTAAACTATATTGACTATACATAAAACAAGCCACCCCTATTCTATTACTGATTATACCCTAAAATAAGATACCAAACATTTAAGAAATCTTTTAATTACACCTGCACCTACTATTGATTACAGTTCTAAGTCTAAATATTTTTTTTAAAAAAATTTCACATTATTTCATTTTTTTTAAGATTATATCAGATATTACTGATATATTACTACACTACTACAATGACTATTTCTGGTGC